>WNWK01007102.1:0-97848 GCA_009830355.1 Cherax destructor | reverse complement strand
ATAGGTTTCTGGCCTTCTTCTTGTCACCAATGTCGGGGTTGGGAGACTACACTCTCCCGTCTTCGCATCGGCCACACTCGTCTTACTCACGGGTATCTCATGGAGAGGCTCCCTGCCCCTCTCTGTGAGCATTGTCAGGTTCCAGTGTCTGTTCGACATATTCTGTTGTACTGCCCACTTATCAACGAGCACGCAGAATTTACCTCCAACGGCGTCTTCGCTCTGCGGCCCTTTCTTTACCTTCCCTTCTTGCTGATGGACCCTCCTTTAATCCTGACTCTCTCATTGACTTTTTGACAGAAACTGACTTACTACACAAACTCTGAAGATTATACCTCTAGCACCTCCCTCAGTCCCTTCTACTTCGATCTCTTGCTACCCTCCACCCCTGCACTATCCACTGTCCTGCTGCACTCCATACCCTACTAATCATCCATATCCCTCTTACAATCCATTCTCCCTGCATCCTGTCCTGACCAATCGCTGTATAACCCCTGTGGTTTAGCGCTTCTTTTGATTATAAGAATAATAATAATAGAAAACGGGTCCACCGCCGACACATTTAAAATTAACTTAAACGGGAAGACATCTGTAGTTTATCCAAAAGGAAGATGGCCATAGTTTATCTCACAAGATTCTGAGGCAGATGCTGGTCGAACCCTCAGATCCATCGCATTAAGCTATGGACCATAGCCTCCACTATAAACGAATCTAATTTGAATAAGCTGCCAATATTATTATATAGTGAACGTTTTTCATGTTTTATGATAGCTAATTCTACAATGTTCCGTCCAAGCAACGTGGAACAAGGAACAATGTTTTTAGCTTCCTTCCAATTTGTTATTACAGACTCAAGTATGGCTGAAAAGCATTGTCTTTCTCACTGTAATGAAGCAAATCAGCCCGTCAAGCATTATTTATGTAAGGTGTGATAAATATTAGTTGTGAAAATTTCATGACTGTCCTCACTTATATTTCTTGTCTATATCCTTACGTATTTACTATGTGCATAGTTTTGTAACTCAGGTGAAAGAAATAAATGCAGTTTAATTGACTCAAGAAATGTATTTGAACTGTGACCATCTTCGCATTCTGTTGTTCTGATTAGTGTATGTTCCAATATGTTTTCTCTAGAATTTTTGTTAATCTGTAATATAGTTGTAGAAACTTGTTTGGATTGGCCTCTTGTAAGTTGCACTCTGGGCAAGCACTGTTGACACCGACACTCTGAGACACTTCTCTCAGACTTACAAGTGGCTATGTTACAAATTTCTAGCTAATTGCAGTAAGGGGAATCCCACACTGCCTACACAATACTGGAAGAGGGATTACTTACTTGAAAGAAAAGGGTGGGTATGTGTCCTGGTCTTCCTTATATATAACCCCTCCTAACACCATGTGCAGTGGAGAAACTTTGTCTGCAAAAGATGGGGTAATTAGTGTCCTGCCTGCACCTCAGAGTTCCCTGGTTACTAGGATGTCCCTTGAGTAATATATGCAGTAAGTAACACTAGCTTCCAAACTGAACTTAAGAGACGACGCTGGTACATACCAACACAAAGGCGTCCGTCTGCTTAAGACCCACAGATAACTCACTAACGTTTCCCCCAGAAAACTGGCCAGATACTGAGAGAAAGAAAGCCTAGTCTTACTGTAACAGGGTCTGGATGGAGGCAGATGTCCACGGTACTTCGGGATCTCCTCCGTGGCCCCAGGACAGATGTTGGGTCACGTGGGGATGCTGTTGTGTTACAGCACGTCTTCTCCGTGTGGAGTCTGGTCTGGTAAGAACGTAGGTCACAATTTCTGACCGCCACACTGCCTAGATTCGTGTGGGCTGCCAGTTGTCTCTAGCTAACATAACCTAATGCTTGCCTATTCAGGCCTATAACTACCTATATTAGGGTGCTAGAGCTACAGTATTAATACCTAACGTTGCCTTAATAATCCTACTATTAGTTTATATCTGTACAAACTTGCCTAGGTGTTCCTAGGTGGATAAATCTATCAATTAAAATATACACAATAGTCACCTTCAAAAGCTGGAGTGTGTAGTTGTTTTGGTTGGGAGTGTGGGTTTATAAACTCCGAGGGCCGATCCACGGTATGTTTAAGGCTCCTAACGGCTCACTTACCCTGTGGAACTTTTAGTGACTAAAAAAAGTTTCCACAATAGTGTATAAAGTTCATTTTTTGTGTCTGTTTATTTTTCTAGTATTAGTAGTCATTGTAATAATTATTGTGAGTAGAAATAAGGTTTATAGAAGCAAGTTGACCTTCTTGGGTAGAAATTTGTAAAGAGTTTGTGTACATGAGAGGGATTGGATTCAAAACGAGGGAGGGAAACACGAGGGTGAGACTATAAACAAACCCTACCCTCACCCATTGATCAGCTTACACAGCTTTTCTTTTGACTGCTCATGTACTTCAATCTGCTGCTAACAAGGTTTAGCAGCAACCAGGCACCCCCCAAAGATATGCCTCCAAAGTAGGAGAGATCCACCAGAGATACTGAGGAGAGGATAGTGCTAGAGAGACATTGTACACAATATAGTCCTGGAAGATCAGACCAGGCTTGTAATCTGGGATTGGAAGGTCTAAGGAGCATCCCAAAGCAGGAATGGATCAAGGCACCTAAACTTCAGTATGGAAAGCAGTGGAGTTTCTTGGGAACTATGTGGGAAGGTAGTTTAAACATCAGTAAGCCAGGCGTGCTATAATAATTATGTGCTAGAATTTTTTTTCTTTGGTATAAACAATTTCAGATATACTTGTAATGTGTTTATTAAATTGTAAGTGGTTATATCTGGGTATGTTTTACTTCCCCCTTTGAGCCATGTATACAAGGTCCTATGTCAGGAACTAAATTTAATAACCTATTGATGTTATCATTTTTCTGTGGAGAGTCAAGCCCCTGATAAGGTGCCTACTGCTCATGTTTTCAGGCCATGCTACCCTAAGAGCCAGTACTTATCAGGACCCCCTATCTTGTTATAACTATCCTGTATTATTTCTCACTGGGTTTTCTCCTGCTCTAACCCAAATTCCTTGTTTTCCTTCCTTCTCCTATGACTATTGTTTCTTTTATCCCTTCCACTAAAAGAGCAGGTGGTGGCAGCTTACTCCCAAGAGAATAGACCACTACCGTCTATTCTCTCATATTCCAGTAATTTCCCCATGTTATGTGTTTTCCATATTCCCATATATTTTTTTTGTCCACTCCGAGTCTCTACCTGAGGGAACAGACAATATGGCATCGTCTGGTGCTCTGTCGACCTCAGGGTGGGACTGGGGTGGAAGTATCTGCCGCATTTCATCACCATGTGTCGGAGAGCTTACCGGTACCTCCTCCTAATCTTCAGACTACGGATTCTCTGCATTATATTCATAATTTCATACCACATATTGCCCTTAGACACGACATCTCCACTGTCTCCAGCCTTCACACCCATATAAGAGCGTTGGGATAACTATACTTTCGTACATTCTCCTCTTTGCTTCCATGAATAACGTTATTTGTCTTCACAGACTCCTCAATGCACCACTCACCTTCCCCCTCCCCCCCCCCCGGTCATCAATTCTGTGATTCACCTCGTCTTTCATAGACCCATCTGCTGACACGTCCACTCCCAAATATCTGAATACATTCACTTCCTCCATACTCCCTCTCTCTAATCTGATTTCCAGTCTCATTAACTAAATTTTTTTTTTATCCTCATCACCTTACTCTTTTATATGTTCACTTTAAAATTCCTTATTTTTACACACCCTACCAAACTCATCTACCAACCTCTGCAACTTCTCTTCAGAATCTCCCAAAAGCATAGTGTCATCAGCAAAAAGCAGCTGTGACAACTCCCACTTTGTGTTAGATTCTTTATCTGTTAATATCACACCTCTTGCCAACACCCGAGCATTCACTTCTCTTACAACCCCATCTATAAATAAATTGAACAACCACGGTGACATCACACATCCTTGTCTAAGGTCTACTTTTCCTGGAAAATAATCTCCCTTTCTCCTACACACTCTAACCTGAGCCTCACTATCCTCGTAAAAACTCTTAACTGCTTTCAGTAACCTATCACATATTCCATACAACTGCAACATCTGTCACATTGCTATCCTATCCACCCTATCATATGCCTTTTCCAAATCCATAAATGCAACGAAAGCCTCTTTATCCTTATGTAAATACTGTTCACTTATATGCTTCACTGTAAACACTTGGTCTACACACCCTCTACCTTTCCTAAAGCCTCCTTGTTCATCTGTGATCCTGCTCCCCATTTTACTCTTACTTCTTTCAATAATAACTCTACCATACACTTTACCAGGTATACTCAACAGGCTTATTCCTCTATAATTTTTACACTCTATTTTGTTCCCATTGCCTTTATACAAAGGAACTATGCATGCTCTCTGTCAGTCCCTAGGTATCTTACCCTCTTCCATACATTTATTAAATAAAAGCACCAACCACTCAAAAACTATATCCCCACTTGCCTTTAACAATTCTGTCTTTATGTCATCAATCCCAGCTGCCTTACCCCCTTTCATTCTACCCACTGCCTCACGAACTTCCCCCACACTCACAACTGGCTCTTCCTCACTCCTACAAGATGTTATACCTCCCTGCCCAATACACGAAATCACAGCATCCCTATCTTCATCAACATTTAACATTTTCTCAAAATATTCCCTCCATCTTTCCAATACTTCCAACTCTCCATTTAATAACTCCCCTCTCCTATTTTTAACTGTCAAATCCATTCGCTCCCGAGTCTTTCTTAACTTATTAATCTCACTCCAAATTTTTTTCTTATTCTCAATAAAATTTGTTGCTAGTATCTCATCTTTACCAAGCCGTTACGGCTTGACAAAGCTCCTGGAGAGCGAAACGTTGCCACCATAAAATGCCGAGTTGCACTTGTGCAACTTTGTAAAAAAACAATTATCAGTTAGAAGGAAATTTACAACACTTCCTCAGAATTTTCGGTATTTTATTTTCATTAATAAACTTCAAGATAAAAGATGAGAAGAGAAAAATGAAAGGTGCGAGTAAAACGTTTTGAGTGATGAGGATGGAGAAGACAGGAAGAAGTATCGATAATGTGAAATTAGTGAAATATGAATAAGACACAAGTGTAACACCTGGGTGTCTTTGTTTAATGGAAACGTTTTGCCAAACACTGGGCGAAACGTCTCCATCAGTCAAGAGACCCAGGAGATACATTTGTTTTATTTATCAATTTGTCGGTATTATATACAGTTAATGTGACGAGATAGGAAAGAGTAGAATTGGAATACTCACCCGTCGTGATGAGGACAATAATGTACTCACCCGTCGTTATGAGGACAATAAAGTACTCACCCGTCGTGATAAGGACAATAAAGTACTCACCCGTCGTGATGAGGACAATAAAGTACTCACCCGTCGTGATGAGGACAATAAAGTACTCACCCGTCGTGATAAGGACAATAAAGTACTCACCCGTCGTGATGAGGACAATAAAGTACTCACCCGTCGTTATGAGGACAATAAAGTACTCACCCGTCGTTATGAGGACAATAAAGTACTCACCCGTCGTGATGAGGACAATAAAGTACTCACCCGTCGTGATAAGGACAATAAAGTACTCACCCGTCGTGATGAGGACAATAAAGTACTCACCCGTCGTGATAAGGACAATAAAGTACTCACCCGTCGTGATAAGGACAATAAAGTACTCACCCGTCGTGATGAGGACGATGAGACTGTGCTGTGACAGATACTTGATAACAAGCATGACGAGCAGAGTGAGTACCACGTACATGGCGAAGATCTTGTTCAGCTTGGAGTAGTCCTCGGCATCGTCCTCCAGGCGGGGGAGCCGCGCCGAGCACACTTGCAGGAGCGGCGAGTCCCATAGATGGTGCTGTGCAGGACAGGGTGGCAGCATGAGTCCCAGCCCATTCCCCACGTCAAGCATACTCATAATCCCACAAGGTTTCAGAGTTATGCCTTCATTAATGGTGGCTTAACACCAGGAAAATTCTCTTTTTATATATTCTAATGTTAACGCCAACTTCGAAGCTTAGCGGTACTTGAAGTTCAGTGGATCACCATCGTGAAGTTTTGACGAAATTATATTTATAAAAAAAAAAATGTATTCCGAATCAGTGTTGCAACTTTTATCGGGAATTTCTAGAAAAATAGAATGACTGAAGTTCACTGAAAACTTAGTTCTCAATTTTTCTTACAATTAGCATTTTTTTTTTAAATATATAGACAATTATTCTCTATCAAAGCGCATTCAATAAGGAATATTTTGCCAGGTGTCACGTGTGAAAGACAGGCAGTGGAGTGCCAGGGTGGGAAACAGCTCAGCGCTCTCTTTTTACCTTCAGGTGGCACTGTGGTAGTCTGGCCCGGAGTGTGTGAGAGGTGTGGGCCGCCCACTCGTCTACCAGGTAATCAACTAGTCTGTTCTGCATTTCCTCAGCAGCGTCGGCAGGAGTTGGTGTGAGCAGGGACACAACACTTGTGGCTGGCACAGTAAACACTGCACACCTCACCCAGTCTGACCTCGCTTCTTGCCACTGTACAATGAACGCCACATTTGTACTGGCCTTTGGACCGATAACCAGCTGGGTCGGGTGAGGTAACGCAAGAAAGAAATAACGTATTCTTCGAGTACGTTGTGAGGATGAGTTGAGTCAATTCTGGCTTCGTGTAAACTCACTCTCGTCTCGTTACATTGGTATAATAATATGCCAGATCCTTTCTTCGTTGTCAGTCTGTGTTTCTGGCCATACTGAAGGAATTCGAAAGTTCTTTCGGCATCCACTTTAGACCTAGTTCCTTCGGTTGCTGCACAGTCCGATAAATAATTATTTTAAATAATTATTTTAAATTATTTTTAATCTGATTTTTATTTTCATTTGCACAGTTTTCTGGTATCATACTTCAATGGACCACTAAAAAGAAAAAAAACTGGGCTCACGAGCTAAAGATCGTAAGCAGACCTTTTCATAATGTCAACCCTTACACTGTGTATATTTTTACACGGTTTCCTTTAGCCGTTTGGTAGGTATTAATTTTGTATCTAAAACCCCACAACAAATATTAACCATTAAGGTAAATTTAAAATATTTATTATTCTCTTACCATGCTATAGTACTATGTTCCTTTCAGAGAAGAATAACGTGAGAGTTTCATTCAGATAAGTGTATTGGTTTCCATAAAACACGCGGGAGAACAGCAGCCGTGTAAAGAAGACTTATAAACACACTGGACACTTCTTTAACATGTACAACTCTATGGGAAACGTCCCGCAAAGTTCTATCAAGTGCCACAAATGCATAAATGTGCACAAGAAGACATTTACATATACGTTTGTACGTATACATGCATACTCGTATACATAAGCACACGTACACATATATGTCCTACGAGGAGAGGTTAAGGGAAATCGACCTGACGACACTGGAGGACAGGAGAGATAGGGATGACATGATAACGACATATAAGATACTGAGAGGAATTGACAAGGTGGACAGAGACAGAATGTTCCAGAGATGGGACACAGCAACAAGGGGACACAGTTGGAAGTTGAAGACTCAGATGAATCACAGGGATGTTAGGAAGTATTTTTTCAGTCACAGAGTCGTCGGGAAGTGGAATAGTTTGGGAAGCGATGTAGTGGAGACAGGAGAAGAGGTATGATAAAGCTCATGGCGCAGGGAGAGTGACCCAGTAGCGGCCAGTGAAGAGGCGGGGGCCAGGAGCTATGACTCGACCCCTGCAAACACAACTAGGTGAGTACAACTAGGTGAGTACAAGCACTCGTTCATGATTACAGAAGCACATGCATACAGAGTATACGCACATTCTTACATACATGCACACACGTGGACAAGCAATATGTATATAAATGCACAGGATACATTCGTACATGCATACGTATGCATACATACAAAAAACATGCATATGCAAACACACACACACGCATACATACGAAAAATTATGCATATGTTCATGCATACAAAAGCATTTTTTTTCTATTTGCATTAGAATCGCGTGACCACCTTGCACTTTTCCTTTTGCGTTTACTGAGGTAAAAGAGGCTAGGGTTACGGGATACGGGAATACCATTCTCCGATGGAGCAGCGACTGTAACCCGTCTAGCTTACCTTAATCATCATAAATAATAATTATACAACACGAAATACAATCGTAGCTGTACCTTAAACTTTTTCCCAGACCTTTCTTGAAAGTTCTCCCTAGACCTGCGTGGCATCTTGCGAATTAGTGAGAAAGGTAATCCCAGAGCCACTCAAACTGTACATTCGAATTCATGATCCTATATTCCTTTAAGGTGATAAGCAGTTTGATACTCTGTATCCCAAGCTACACTAACCACCTCTTCATAAATACTTTAACCCAGTCCCACTGGCATAGCTCTTAAGTATAAAATGCTATCAAAGGTGTCGGGGAGGGACCGAGCTAGCTTCATGGCAGCGAGAGCTTCGTATGGAACAAAAAGGCACAATACCGTGACTGGAACAATACACAAATGACCCACACAAAGGAGAGAGAAGCTTATGACGACGTTTCGGATTTGTAAATGATCAAAGTCGGACCGAAACGTCGTCATAAGCTTATCTCTCCTATGTGGGGGTTGTTTGTGTATAACCTTTGTTTGTTTGGATACTCTTGCCGGCCGTCCCTTGTTTTTCCCCTGGGTACTTACATCGATCCTCAAAATATTTTTCAGTAAGTAGCCTATTTTTCTCCGATTTTTATCTTCTTTGTCACTTACTTTATTCTTCCATCTTTGACTATTTTTTTCCCTCCTTCTCTTCTACCCTGAACGTAAATTTAGAGTGGTACCACTTAATTATTCAAGGAGTTTCCTGAGGATTCTCGCCAATAAATCTGAAGGAAGAGATCAGTAGATCAACATAAATTACGACCTTTCCAAGGTCTCTTACTTCCTTGGTAATACCACCAGCCTTTAAATTATCTCTTCTCTATTATTTTCTTCCACTCTTCACTAATATTTTGTAAAACTCTTAATTTATTTAAATATTAATTCCTTGAATATACGAGTTAATTGGATTATCAGTTAGGTGGGCATTCAGTGGAAGGTTTGATCTAATTACGGCTGACTGGCAGACATTGTTGTGGTACTGCCAGCACCTCGTTCTCTCTTGGTAGTCGATGATCCTGTGGAACAATTTGTTCTTAGCATGGACAGTTGCAGTGCGTCGATTTCTGCACGATTTTTTTCTAACTACGTTATTGCGACACTTGCCTTCCATTTGTGTCATACGCTGTTAAAAACTTGGTATATATCCAGAGCTCTTGTGTAGCATCCTTTATAGCAACACTATTCAATAAATCCATTGAAGCCTCTACCTTTCCATCAATTCTCAAAATAGCTAGGGTCACCCCGATCCACAAAGGAGGTGATCAAACAGACCTGAATAATTATAGACCAATTTCTAATTTACCATTGCTTTCTAAAATCTTCGAAAAACTAATTCATAGACAAATCTATTCCTACCTCGTCTCACACAATGTACTCAACCCCTGTCAATTTGGATTCAGGACAAACAAGAGCACAAACGATGCTATTACGCACATGTTGGAGTTAATATATACAGCACTTGAGAAAAAAGAAGTCCCACTGGGAATCTTCATTGATCTACGCAAAGCTTTTGATACAGTCGACCATGATTTACTGCTCACAAAATTAGCACACTATGGTATAAGGGGGCACCCACTCAACTACCTAAAGTCATACCTCACCAACAGAAGCCAATATGTGTACACAAATGGAGCGAACTCTTCCACACAACAAATTACAGTCGGAGTCCCTCTAGGAAGTGTCCTGGGGCCACTCCTATTCCTCATTTACATAAATGACCTACCGAATGCATCACAACTACTCAAACCCATTTTATTTGCAGATGACACAACATATGTCTTCTCTCACCCAAATCCAGTTATACTGGCCAACACTGTTAATGCCGAATTACAGAAAATATCAACATGGATGACGACTAACAAGCTTACTCTCAATACTGACAAGACCTACTTCATACAGTTTGGAAGCAAAGCCACAAATGTTCCACTTAACATAACACTCAATGGTACACCCATCACAAGACTCACAGAGGGAAAATTCCTAGGAATCCACCTTGACAGTAGCCTTAAATTCCAAACACATATACAACAAATTTCCAAGAAAATCTCGAAGACAGTAGGCATATTATCAAAGATACGCTATTATGTACCTCAATCAGCTCTCCTTGCACTATATCATTCACTTATCTACCCGTATCTCACCTATGGAATCTGTGCATGGGGATCAACAACGTTAAATCACCTTAGACCACTCATAACACAACAAAAGGCCGCAGTCAGAATGATAACAAATTCCCTCTAGACAGCATACTCCACCAATATTCAAAAGTCTCAAACTACTCACCGTAAAGAACATTTATACTTACTCTTGTGCCTACTACATATATAAAACTTTACACTCTAATATAAACCCTCTGCTCAAAACTCTCCTCACCAACTTTAATAGGACCCATGACCACAACACAAGACACAGATCACTTTTTGATATACCCCGTGTTCATATCAACCTATGTAAAATTCTATGCACATAAAGGGCCCCAGAATCTGGAATTCATTACCAGTAAATATTAAGATAATCTTGTCTGAAAATCAATTTAAGACTCAACTCAAAACCACCTACTCACCCAAAACTAAATGATCATACTATAAACTACTTTGAAAAATGCTCATTGTTACTTTCCTATACGATAATCTCAATTTTTAATAATATGTTACTATTATGTTACCCCCTACTCATATTATAAGTTAATGTCAAAAATGCTCAATGTTATTTTCCTTAAGATAATCTCAATTCCATATTATCATTCAAGAATCTTAACACCTGTACAATCTAATATCTAATATCATTATATAATAATTTAAACAGTAAAATTTCATCATATTGTAATTTTGAAAATAATTTTTAACTAGAATAAACTCAATAAATTTCTCTAATTTTATGTACATAGTTTTTAAGGACTAGAATAAGCTGCCCCTAATGCCTTGGCATGTCAGTGGCTCTCCTTGCACTCAATTTACATTGTAACTACCGATACCCATGTAATCTGCAATGAAATAAAATTTGTTTTGTTTTGTTTTGTTGTTTTGTTTTTAGAGGAAGGTTGTCCAAGCATGAGTGGCCAGAAAGGAGATTACAGTGTACAAAGTAGTACTTAAAAAATCCATTAACGTACTTAAGAAGCACGAGATCTATCAGATAGAAAGGCTCCTGGTCCAGCACTTAGGCTGAAAATTACCGGGTCCATCACTTAATGTAATATAGAGGAAGGGATGGCAGATATAGTAAGCAAGCCTCCCGCTCTCATGTCATAAACAGATTTAGCCCCGAGGTAGGAGGAGGAGTGAGGGCTGCCCTGCACCGCGGCAGACAGCTCTGGCGTCGCCTGGAGGCAAGACCAGCTGTCACGTTTGAGATACACGTAACAAGACCTACCTCAGTATTGTGGGGCGTTGTTTCCTGTTATCGTATGCATCCCTCCGCCCAAACTGACACGGAGAAAAATAAGATGAGAGATCGATTTTCTGGATTTATCTGCGAAAGATGACCAAGAGGAACTTCCTGAAACACCGAGTTACTGATGGAAGACGACGATCGTCTTGATAATTATTAGCATTAACCTTTTAGAGTGTAGCATGGCTTAACTGTGAACAAAAAATCATATAAATTGTCGCGAAAGTAAACCCAGACCATATTAGTTGTGGCGAAGGTAAGCCCACACCATATAAAATGTGGCGAAAACCCACACCATATAAATTGTAGTGAAAGCATAGATCGTGTAACTTATAATGAAGGAACACAAACCATATACATTAATGTGAAGGCAGCTGAGACTATATATCCTGACAGTGAACAAATTTATTTGTGAGCATAATGATGAGAGTAAATACATGGTAGTTATATTGACGAAAGTAACGTTAGTATAGGTATAGTGAGTGACGATTTCTAAGGCACAGAGAATGATGGTGAGATTAATTATGCCAGAGACATAAATAATCTCATCATCATTGATCTGCACCATCACTACTATTGATCTGCCTTTGGCATAATTGAACATTAAGGTATAAATGAAGATTCTTGTGTTCCGGAGATCTAGGTGATCTCTCAGGACGAAAATGATATCAGTGGAGTTAAAGATGTCAAAAAGCTTATTCGAATATGTCAGCAGCCAGGGTGAGTCTGGGGCAGGTGTCACCTGCAGTAATTAAGAACTACAGGAGTGAAGAGGAGAGAAACACGTGTAGGTAAGAAAAGAAATACACTTAAGGAAACACGAAGATCGGATATTTTTTTTCGGAATCCATCTCGTAGGGTCCTCCATACGTTGGTTTTATTGTCTTATCTTTGTCAGCATCTATCCTTTGCCATAACCAGCTGGGTATCATGAGGGTTGGGAGATGCCACACCTGACTCAGCACACGTGACTTGACTGCTTTGCCAGTTCAGGGTATGCATAGCTGCCACCTGTTGTTACTCTTGGTCAAGGTTAGGGCATTGTTCGGCACAGGTGTTGTTATATATTGGGACGGGCACCAAGCTCTCTGGCGAGGTTCATCACAAATTTAACATCTTTCGGGTGCCAAGGAGGCTAAATCCGGAGAGATGCAAAGATACGCCTATGCAACACACTTAGGAGCCATGGTTCAACCCCAATGAAAATAAGTCACTTTGATTTTTTTTTTTGGGGTTATCCTAGGTAGTCTGCACATATGCTGCTATGCAGTAAGATCACAGTAAACAGTTGATATCGTAATATGCAGAACAACCACTGTGAAAAAAAATAGTGAAATTCCAAGCGCTTTCGTGATTTCTCATTGTCCTTGATAATGTGAGAAATCACGAAAGCGATTGGAATCTCACTATTTTTTTCGCAGTGGTTGTTCTGCATGTGCTGCAATGTATGATAATTTATGTAACTGTATTTATGTATTCCTATACCTGAATAAACTTACAGCTAGGTAGGTAAAACCAGGAAGGTACAGACACAGACATAACACCACGTAATTAACTGAACTGGTCTTTATTCTGAAGATAAAATCGTACACTTTCTGTTATTACAAATTTCGAATTTCCATTATTCGTTTCTCTGTTACTGTCCCGCGAACTTTTCCACGTCTGTTATATATGATTACTTACACCTGTTATTATTATTATTATTATTATTATTATTATTATTATTATTATCAAAACTAAGTGCTAAACCCAAAAAGGGTCATACAGCATACTTAAACGTGTATATGAATATACAGAATTAAAAAAAACCCAGCGAGTGGCATTTTAGAGTCAAAAAGAATTAAAGGCTGCATCGTGTATAGAAATACATTCACAGGCGAATAAAAAAAAATGCCTAGAATTCGTGATTGTTCTTCCATTGTGTGACCTATCAAAACGGATTTGTTTATAGAATACAAAATTGTTGATTTGTTTTAGATATTGTGGGCGCTCACAAAGCCAAATAAAACTCAGCTGATATATAACGGAACGTGGATGAAAGGAATAATTTTATCGTGTATCTTATATTAAATAACGATTGCGGCTTCCGATTTGTTAGTGCGAAAATACTTTGGTCGAGATTTTGTTTTTGTTTCTAATTTCGCGTTCCTATCAAATTCTACGGTGTTAATTTCCTCAATGTGTTATACAGCTAATCTTGTTTCGTGATATACGACGCAGCTATGATTTATTGTGTCATTAGCTGATATTCCCAGCGACAACCTGCAACCAGCGTTCATGTTGCCCTCACTAGTGGCAACCTGCACCCAGCGCCCATGTTGCCTTCACTTGAGGCAATCTGTAACCAGCGTTCATGTTGCCCTCACTAGTGGCAACCTGCACGCAGCGTTCATGTTGCCTTCACTAGCAGCAACCTGCACGCAGCATTCATGTTGCCTTCACTAGTAGCAAGCTGCACCCAGCGTTCATGTTGCCTTTACTAGCAGCAACCTGCAACCAGCATTCATGTTGGCTTCTCTAGTGGCAACCTACACTCAGCGTTCATGTTTTTTTCTTTCTTGCCACTAAACCCATCTTAGTAGGAACTAGTTACCGCCCTCCCACCCACGACCAGTTCTTAGAGGACTTTTCGAGAGTTTTGTCAGGACTTGATGACAATGACGAGACAGTAATACTAGGAGACTTCAATATCTGTTTTCAACAGCAAAATAACGGGCTATGTAAAATATATAAGCAAATACTGGATTTAAATAGTTACACGCAACTAATTAATACACCAACCTGGATCACACAGTCCTCAGCCACCCTAATTGACCACATACGTACTTTGTAACCGCTCTGAGGACATTAGTCAGTCAGGCGTCATTACCACAGGTCTTAGTGATCATTTCATCATTTACTGTACCAGGAAAATCACTAGGGAACGGAGAGGCCTACACAGGACAATAAAAATTAGGTCAACTAGAAACTACAGTAAAGAAACACTGGTAAATATGCTACACAATTATGACTGGTCAGTGATAACAAGTTGCACGGACGTAAATGATGCCTGGGAAAAATTCAAAACAATGTTCACTGCCATCCTTGATAATATTGCACCAGTTAAAGAGGTTAGAATTAAACGAAGAACTGAACCCTGGATGACTACTGAGATATTAAATAATATGAAATTCAGAGACCAGTTGATAAAAAGATTTAAGGCAAACAGACAGGATATTGCAGCGCTAAATGAATTCCAAAGGGTGAGGGACAGAGTGCAGAGGCTTATAAAAGGCGCAAAGGCAAGGCACTATTGCTCAAAAATCAAAGAGTACAAGAATAACCATAGAAAGCTCTGGCAACAACTCAAACAGTTGGGGTATAGCCATAAACCCGTAGATAGATCTAACATAGTACTAAATGTTGATAACGAGGTATGCCACGAAACAACTAAAGTGACAAATTGTTTTAATTCATGCTACACAACTGTCGCATCAACATTAGTAGGTAAGCTACCAGCTGCATCAAATACCTTTAACACAGACTCTGATAAGTTTAAAACATACTATACCAATAAAGGAGTAACTCCAAACAGTTGTCGACTAGTAAGTGTATCTCATGACTTCGTGCAAAAAGAACTAAGCAGGTTAAACCCAACTAAGAGCACCGGCCCAGATAACATCCCGACTAAGTTCCTAAAAGATGGTGCCTCTGAACTGGCAATCCCCATTGCTCACATAATAAATTTGTCCATCACCACTAATACAGTACCAGAGGGGTTCAAGGAGGCCAGAGTTACTCCTATCTTCAAGAAAAATAGTAGGTCTGATGTCAGCAACTATAGGCCTGTTAGTATACTCAGTGTAATATCCAAAATTCTAGAGAGGGCGGTGTACTGTCAAGTAGTTAAGTATCTTAATGACAACAACATTCTTCATAGTTACCAATCAGGCTTTAGGAGATCTTACTCAACCGACACCTCCCTAATTAATCTGATGGATTACATGAGAACTGAAATGTCTATAGGGAACCTCATAGGAATGGTAACTTTAGACTTGCATAAGGCCTTCGATACAGTCAACCACAATATATTATGTAAGAAACTTCAAGCTATCGGCATAGGTTCCACAGACTGGTTTAAGTCCTATCTTAGCAACAGGAAACAAATTGTCAAAATCAACAAAACAGAATCAGAACCACTGCAGATAGCATGTGGAGTTCCCCAAGGTAGTATTCTGGGTCCCTTATTATTCCTGTGTTATGTAAATGACATGCCCATCAGTGTCAAGTGCAAACTCCTACTGTATGCGGATGAGTGCTCTGTTAGTGTCAGGTAAAGACCCACAAGATATAGCTAATGTATTAACATTGGAACTGGAGTCCTGCAGCAAATGGTTAGAAGACAACAAACTATCATTACACCTCGGGAAAACAGAAGCCATACTCTTTGGCACGAAATATAAACTGAGAAGGGTAAATAATTTTAATGTCCGGTGTAATGGGGAATCCATCACTTCAGTTTTCTCAGTAAAATATCTGGGAATCCCCTTTGACCCATGCATGTCAGGAGAATTGATAGGGAACATTGTAGTAAAGAAAGCGAATGCCAGACTGAAGTTCCTCTACAGACAAGCACAGTGTCTACCTACTGAGGCTCGCAGGACCCTATGTCTAGCCCTTATACAATGTCATATGGACTACGCTTGCTCTTCATGGTACTCTGCCTTGACAAAAAAACTGAAAGATAAACTGCAAATCACCCAGAACAAAATGGTAAGATTCATCCTGGACCTGGGCCCAAGAGAACATGTAGGCCAGGATGAATTACAACAATTGGATATGCTGAATATTGAAGACAGAGTAAAACAACTTAAGTTAAATCAAGTTTATAAAATTGCTCACAAACAGTGTCCAGAATATCTTGCTGCCAATTTTGTCAAGACTGGGAACCAAAGCAGTCATAGTACTAGGGGGAGAGAGCACAACTTTGTAGTACCCACAGTCAGTGGCCAGGCTTCAAACACCTTTTATTGTAAAGCAATAAAGGAATGGAACAGACTGCCTGCACATGTCAAAGCCAGTCATAGCATGAGCCAGTTCAAGAAGAGAGCCAAAAGGTACCTAATGAATGTAGCGACAGAAAGGGAGAATGTTTTTTTTATTTTTTTAGCTAAGATACATGTAAATGTAAATAACTCTTTTTACCTTATTCCTAGTATATATCCTTTATAGTATAATAACATATATCTCCTACAGTGTATAATATTAAGTTACTAAAAGGACCCCAATGGAAATAAGTCACTCTGTCTGACTTTTTGGGTTATCCTAGGTTCTCTACACATATGCTGCTATGTATGATAATCTATGTAAATGTATTTGTGTATACCTGAATAAACTTACTTACACTAGTTGCAACCTGCACCCAGCGTTCATGTTGCCTTTACTAGCAGCAACCTACACGCAGCATTCATGTTGCCTTCTTTAGTGGCAACATACACCCATCGTTCATGTTTCTTTTACTAGTTGCAACCTGCAACCAGCGTTCATGTTGCTTTCACCAGTGGCAACCTACACCCAGCGTTCACGTTGCTTTCACTAGTGGCAACCTACACCCAGCGTTCACGTTGCTTTCACTAGTGGCAACCTGCACCTAGGTTCGATCCTTGAGAAGGAGAGGATAGGTTCAGTTTCTTGGATCAAGAGCCCCCTTCCTCACCGGCATCAAGGCTCCCCATCAAGGATCTTAATAACACAGTTAATTTGCACTTCATTAGTAAACCATTAATATATTATTGTTATTACATTTGTATAAAGCGCTAGGTTAGTATAGGTCACTCAGCACAAGGAGTGGTGGAGGCTCGATCCTCCGTCCGAGAAGTTCAACTTTTCCCAGCCAGCCTTCACCTCGTCCCTATTATTGCATATATTCTTGATGATACACTAAACCCGCAAGGATCATACAACATGGGGAATGGGACTGATGGGGAGCGAGAGTAAGCAGGTTTTATCATAGGAAGGGAAGGATAGCTCCAATTTCTTGGATCAAGAATTCTTCACCGTCATCATCCCTCTCTCTTATTAATAACAACAATGCTCTGCATAACAAGGTGCTTTATATATAGTAGTATGTCACTGATGTCAGCTAGGCCTGTATACCTTGTACATGTACTTGTAGAAATAAAGGTATTATATTATACACAAAAATAATTGTTTTACTTTTTTTTCACTCATCATCCAACACACACGGTGCGTGTGTGTGTGATTCGACCCCCTGCAACGACAAAGTGAGTACAATCCATACCGGGTCGTGTCTATCAACAATTGCATTTGACAAATAACAACTATCAAAAATTTACTTCACCATCAAGAATAGAAAGATTAATGCGGTATTTTGATGTTATTATACTCATGTTAGTCATTCAGTGCAAGGGAGTAATTTTTGTCCTCTTTACCGTGAAAAGGGTAGTAGGCATAACTCCAAGCTGTTATTGAGTGAAAGTTCGTTATTACCGATTAAATTCCTACCAGTCTTTCAGTTAATAATCATTACTGCTATAACGTCTTTCATATTTATGTATTACATCAAGTGCTGAACTCGAGGCGTCTGAGTGCCCTAACTCCTGAGCCATGTCATGGGTGGGTACACAGCAGGCTCCGGCGGTGGAGGCAAGGTCAGCACTGGCACCCTCCATAGTGCTTGTACCTGGCAGTGTGTCTGTGAGAACGGCTGACAGCTCCGGTGTCAAGTTATCCCACGACATCGAAGGTGCGAGGCTGTGGTTCATCTCTTGAACGTCGGTACTGCAAGAGTTAAGGTCGTCTTCCTTTGTCTGTGTGCACTGGTTCTTGTGCTGAGCCTCAGCGTCTCCTGCTTGCCTCTCCATCCGCTGTAGGGAGAAACAATGAGCTGGTTGTGTACATAAAGAAATTCTAGAATTGTTGTTATATTCATGGGAAGCACTAAATGTGTGAGACTTATTACCAACCATCCACTGATATTCCAGCCACTAACTTCGCACCCATTAGTAACAGTGACTTTCCCATTTCGTTTTTTTTTTGTGTGAATTGTTCTGGATACTTTAATACGACAATTCTTCTAGTTTTTACTACTACTACTTGAATCTTTGTAAAATAACCAATTAAAAGTTAATATATGAGAAGAGCTACAACATTTGACAGTCTTGAAATTTTACCTGTCTTGGAGATGAATGGACTCCACAAGCTTGACAAAAGCCATATTTTAAGGCCATACGTCTCCTTACTTCTTGATCACTGTCCCGTTGAGAGTTGTGTACGCGAGAGAGGTCGTGGTGCTGGTGAACGAGCAAGTCTTTTGACTGGTATCTTTGCTCTCGCTGGGGCACCCACATGCCCAAGTGACTGCTGGACTGCAAGGCAACACAGTTGTCAGAACATTATTTGCACACAAACACACACAGGCCAGGGGCCACAAATCGACCCCTGCAACCACAAATAGGCGAGTACACACACACACGCACTCGCGCACGCGCGCAGTAGTGTGGTCGCCTCAATCCAAAAGTGGATAAGAGAAAATCCAAAGACTTGCTATCAAATGGCATTCAGATGTAAAAGAAAAAAGGTTACGAAGAGTCAGCACATTAAAGATACATGAGTCACGATAAACACATGAAAAATCATGAAACACGAGATATGAACACATTACAGATCATAAAAAGGTACTAGGAAATGTATTAAGATTACTTAGCATAATTAACAGGGAGAACAAAAGGTTAAAATTATTTAGCAAGGGAAAAAAACCGATTCTCAAAATATACTGGAAATAAAATAAAAAATATGACAAATTTAAAGCTGAGGGGAGACTACGAACATACATAGTTTTGCTCTTGTAGCTGCAAATAGGTAATCACAACTGATTATAACTACGCACACATTCTAAAACTATATACCTTTCTGTAGACTTAAAATACCGTTTATAGTGGAAAACTGTGTTAAATACATTTTCTGTCTTATTTGTTATTTACATGCATGGAAAAACAAACAAACAAAAGCTAAAGGGGGTTACAGCACCTAGGGAATGGGAGGTAATTAAGGATGGCTCCAATTCTATGCATCAAGAGGACTTTATCTGCATCAAAATATCCATTGCTTGAAGGGTTAAAAAAAAAAAAGCGGGAGTCAACCAAGCAGTATGTTAAGAAACAATGCAGTTTACGGTATTTTTTTGAGACGATTTTTGTCCATCGGTGTCTATCAATTATAACGTGTTAATGGTGGAAGTTTTGTCCACCATTAACACTTCTTAAAGCTATTTGTGGATCCTGCCTCCATTACATCACTCTCCAGACTTTTCCACTTCCTGACAACTCTATGACTGAAGAATTATTTCCTAACGTCCCTGTGACTCATCTGAGTCTTCAACTTCCAGTTGTTGCTGTGTCCCATAATAGATGACAATTGATAAAGACCCTGGTGGACAAAACGTCTTTTCAGTACAATGCCATAAACTGCGTATTGTGTCTTATTAATATACTTGTTACTACTGTATATAATGTCATTAATATCACCCAAGTAGTGTACCTGAGAGTGTTTTATCGGCTGTGGTCTGGGTGACACACAGGACACGGCACGAGGGAGGGTGTGCTGCTTCTGTTGAGCGTCTCTGACAAACCTTGGGTGACGCTCTCTCATGGCCGTGGACATGAGTGGGTGGGAATAATTAAGGGACTCATCCTTTTCATTACTCGTCGCTGGCGACCTTTGTGTGGTGATCTCGCATCGCTCACGCTCCTCGCTCCCTTCCAACAAAGTGTCCAGCCTTGAGTTCTCAATGAGATCGGAAGCCAAGTTGTCTGAAGATCGAGTTCTTGGAGGATCCACATGCTCGCAATCGCGTCTGTGAAAGTGTAGATCATTGGATGCAAGGTGGTGCGAAGCACTGTGGTGAGCACAGCAGGTATCAGGATATTCAACATCTTCCCGTAACATTCCTGCCGGGTTATCTATGGGCTCGTGCTGATACTTATCCAGATTTTGAGGATACCTTCTATTAGTGATGTATTTGCATTCTTTTACAGGGGTTCTTCGCTGCTGGAAATGCCTCATTTGGAGAGTTCGAGCACCAGACCCAGTGTACCGGGTCTCACACTCCCGTCTCCTATCCTCAGGTTGATTATGCAATCCCTGTGTTGTGTAACTTGAGTTTGTCCCAAGGCTATGCGTATGAGACCACTTGTCGCTGGTGGGGGTGTTGTAGCGAGGGTTGTAGGGAGAGGTTCGAGCCCTGCTACCGTAGAGGGGCTCAGTTCCTCCCCGGGTCTCGCAGCTCTTATCCACCGCATTGCCAGGCTCCCCACAGCACGTAGCCACCTGCTTATTTATCCGTGCAGTAGTATGCATGTGATGAGGGTTATGAGGAGGGCTTGGTGTCCAGCTCCGAGGTGTTGGCAAGGCAGGCAGCTGCTCGCCGGGGTACGACGCATGCAATCCTAAACTCCCGGAAACACCTGCAGGAGAGAAAACTTTTCATCTCCGTGCAAGCAACTAACTGTATGACCCATATATAGGGCTAACACTTGTTTTTTTTTTAATTTGTTAGTAATTTCTCAAGAAACTAATGTCAAGCAAATATAACTATATAAATGCTACTTATATACAAATTCCTACTTGTATTATCCTCACAGCAACGCTAAACCCATGACATCTGGGTAACGAATAATCAAGTGCTTTACCAGCATCAAGATATTCACTCCCCTTGTTAAATATATTTTTTAGCTAACAGCTTTATTATGCACCTAATGGTCCACACCCATCTCGTGAGCTGTAGCCAAAGAATTACAGAAGCTTATAATGGCTTCTGAGCATCGGCCTCAAATTTCTGGTGACTGAATAAGCTAGTGATAATATAAATAATAAAATGGCAAAAAATCATCAAATGCTAAATGTTTATAAAATGTATATGTAAATATATGTCGGCATAAATCCCACACTAAAAAGGCACGGAAATGGATGAGGGACTAAGCCTCGACGTTCTGTTGGCTTAATAATAAATATCTTAATGCGTCCGGGATCATACCTTCGCGAGCGGGTCTTAGGAATATGAACTATTATTAAATAGGCTGGAAAGTCAAACTAGTGAATACATTTACCTGTAACATATACCTGTCACCTTACCTGTTAATGAATTGGGAAGCAATGAATTGCTAGCGTACAAATCATTTAATAGGCTTCTGTTTCACGCTCGCATGAAAGGACGGTAATTTTGCCTGGGCTGAAAGACGATAATTTTTCCTGGACTGTTGCTATCAAGTAAGGACGGTCATAACTCACCTGAATTTTCATTAGCGTTAATACAGCGGCGTCGTTTTGCATGATAGTGCATGTGTGGGTCCGGCAAGCAGCCTAGCTCTTCCAAGTCTTCGTGCCAGTTTGGTCTTCGATGTCGGAGGCCACACTTGCAGAATACCACATAAATCCACACGCATCCTACCAACAGCACTACGGCCATCAGCGTTCCCAGTACTGCTACCACTACCAGCAGCTTCCATCTATCTTCTCCTAATGTCACCAAATTACATCTCTATTACGCATATTATATTACCAGTTACATTATATGTAAAACACTCACGTATTTTTATCACCAAAATATTTGAAGTTAATTCTGAAATGAAAGTCGTACTTGATATAACCATTAATGGTACCATCGCTGTTTTGCCCTGTAATTGCAAAGGAAGAATAAAGTCGCAATACCGTGCCTGGAACAATACACAAATAGCCCGCAGTTAGGAGGGGGAAATTTATGAGGACGTTTCTTGTTATTTACGTACTGTAATTACATGTATTATTCTCACGAAAAAGCGCTAAAAGTGCTAGACTCCTCAAGGGTAGGATCGAGCCTGAAAGCCTCCCATTTCCCAGGTGCTCTATGACCCCTATGAGTTTAGCGCTTCCCTTAATTAAAATACATTAAAAATCATTAAATTCCCATTAAACCTCTAGAATGCACATTTTTTTATTGCAAAAGGTGAGAAGAGCTAAACCTGTAGGGGTCTTACAGCTAAGTGGAAAAGAGAGACAGTTAGGTTTGAGTCCCGTACGGGTCACACTTTGGGTACATAACCATATATTTGCTTTACAATGGTCTCGACTCTCGAGGACACAGGAATTACGGAGATATGAAAATTATGGGAGGGCAATCAGGGTCAATCCATGAGAAGGCCAGGTTCATAATACCCGGATCAATAACCACCATCCCAATGGAAACGAAATTACTTCGTCTGACCTTTATTTCGGGGGGTGGGGTGGGGGTTATGCTAGGTAATTTACACACGTCACTATGTATGATAATTGTAGTCACCTAAATTTGTAAGTTTATTTAGGTATAGGTATACAAGTGCAATTATCATACATAATATGATGGAAGTAACTCACTTTGACATTTTGGGTCCTTGTGGTTTAGCGCTTCTTTTGATAATAATAATAATGACATTTTGGGTTATCCAAAGTAATTTACACATGTCACTACGTATGAAACTGTATTTATGTGGACCCATACCAAAATAAACTTAATTTCTTACTAACATATTTGTAAATTACCTAGGAACCCCCCCCCAAAAAAAAAAAAAAAAAATCAAGTGATTAATTTCTACTTGGGTCCTCCTCCCCTCCCCTTCATCAAGGAAGATTTCCTCGAAGGGAAAGCTACTTGTACATACCAGCTTCTGTCTCCTTAAAATATGGGACTGTGGTGGTGGTAATGTTCATTTCTCTATGCCATGTTTGTGTTGATGTGTCATCATCAGCTGACACTGTTGGTAAACATATCTGGCGCTGCTCAGCACATGCCTAAACTCAATTATAACCTCATATACTTATTCCTTGGAACTCATTAGTAAGCACAGGTATACATAAATACAGTTACGCAAATTATCATACATAGTAATATATGTGTTAAATTACTTAGAATAAGCCAGATAAGTGAGACAAAGTGAATTATTTCCATTGGGATCCAGTAAATGTTTATTAAATAATAAATTTAATAATGAGGCTTATGTGAAGATGTTGCAAATTAATGGTTTTAAACACGCAGTTTATGTGAAGTTAATTCCTTAACGTATTTTTTGAGACAGATTGTTGTTTAAAAGTTTTTATGTTTATGTTTTTATTATATGCAAATAGTGGTGATAGTTTGTAATGATTTAATGTAGTAATTGCCCGACACACGTCAATTATATGATTTATTTCCACTGGTCTATAATCTATTGACTGTCTCACGCGATGAATAGACAAGTTTATTCAGGAAGTTATGAAATATTTGGATGATTATAATTGTCTTGCATAGCAATATACCTACAAATTATCTAGGTTAACCCCCAAAATAGTAAAGAAAGTTCATTATAATCCTATAAACTTTGTTTCCTTTGTATGGTATCTTAGACAACTATGTAAGCAATAGAATACATTGCCATCTTTTGGAAAAAAAATAAGATACATTGCCTTTATTTGGTTAAGATAAAGGTATATAATGTACTATATTGTAACCGTATCCTAGGTTAATTAATACAAATTTAATTTTTTTTTACCTCTGTGCGAAATATAAATAAATATTTAACACGTGTGTCTTTGAGACTTATAAAAGTTTCAGCTTTGCGAAACTCATATAAAAACTTACTTGAAGTTAAATTCTAAAAAAATTAATATATCAAAACAGTGTAATGGTTTCAAAATATGAGGCCTAAAAAAAATAAAAAATAAAACGCTCCCTAATCAGGGCCTTGACACATTTACTATTAAATATTATCTTATCCAATTCTGCAAAAATACACGTATTCTATAATTTGGAAGTAAGGTATGCATTTATTTATTCATTTAATCTTACATAATCCATCACGTCAAGAGAAGCCGGGCTCAGGGGCGCCACTTCAAAATGGACGTCACTAATACTTTCCTTTATCTCTGGCAAAAGAGGAACTTTGAGAGTGAAAATGGCAGCATATCAGAGAGAGCAGATACTATGAGGTTCAACCTTGCCCAGTTATGCTTCCTCAAGAGTAACTTAAGGTAAGGTATTTTTTTTTTCCTCCTTATAACTGATAAGCGTAACTTTGATTCCTCGAAAGTTTTGTACAGTAAACTTTGCAACTTTGGACTTTTATTTGGAGAATATTTTGAGCAATTGATAGGTTGTTTAATGGAGTCCGGTGCTGCATACATCCATTAGATAAGACCAGATTGTCCCAGGATAAACGTAGCCCGGATAGCTCAGTCGGTAGAGCATTAGGCTTTTAACCTAAGGGTCCAGGGTTCGAGTCCCTGTTCGGGCGTGAGTTTTATTCACAACCTCAGGACCCGGGTTCAATCCTGGGATGAGCTGAAGGTATGGGCTAATTATCCATAACACCTGCTGCTTCTGTTCACCTTTCAAGGGATAATTCCTTGAAAACAGTGAAAGTTCCTGGATCACAGGGATTTAAGTTAAACCTGTTTGTCTCCTATTTCCTAGGGGCTATATGGCTCCTGTGGGTTTAGAGCTTCCCCCAAAAGTGTAATAATATCAAGAATTACCATATGCTTACAACCCAAATGATCCGGGTTTAATCCTGGGTGGGGCAAGGGATCAGGGAAGTCTCCTATTGTCCCTGTTCACCTAGAAGTGAATAGGTGGCTTGTGGCTCAATAGGTGGCCTGTGGCTCAAGTGGTAGCATCTTCAGCTCACATTAGAAGGATGTGGGTTCAGTCCCAGCACAAGTGGAAATTTTAGGCATGTTTCTTTACAACTATTGCCCCTGTTAACCTATCAGTAAATAGGTACCCAACTGCTGTGGGTCGCATGCTGGTTTAGTTTAGTTTAATATCTTTATTATGCACCTCATACCCATCCTGTGGGTGCATGCTGGAGAAGACGATCAAAGGACCCCAGTGTGAATAAGCCAGTAACTTTATTATCCTGGGTTACTAACCCTCAGGGTTAATAATCTGAATAAAGTCAACAAAAGTAGTACTGTAATTTTTCACCTAGCAGTAATTAGGTACCTAGGAGTTACATGGCTGTTGTGGAACCCAAGTTAGTTTAATATCTTTATACTGCTGTATGACCCTTGTGGTTTAGCGCTTCTTTTGATTATAATAATAATTAATATCTTTATTATGCACCCCATATCCATCTTGTGGGCGGTAGTCAAAAGATTACAGAGGTACATAATGGGTCCAGGGACTGGGCCTCAAAGTTTTGATAGCTGAGCAAGTTACAAAGGTAATGAACTCAGGTAGATTTGGTCACAATCATGACAAGTTACAAAGGTATTTACAGATTATAGAGTTATATAATGGGTCCAGAGACTGAGCCCCAAAGTTTTGATAGCTGAACAAGGTACAAAGGTAATAATAATAATAATAATACTTTATAATAATAATACTTTATTTAGACATGGTACAATGATACATAGCTGGGTAGACATGGTACATAGGTATTAATGAGATGTACATGCCAAAAGCCCCTAATATGCTGTGCATATGCTGAACTCACAAGTTTCAAATGCAATAAATCATGTAAGTAAGTAAATTTACTTACTTACTTTTATACATGGTTGCAATCATAAACAAGAAGAAGTAAATTACGCTAATTTTATTAAAAAAAATTAGAAATTAAAATTCTTTATTTCTCTGTTAATATTACAATGTGGGGTTTACATATTTTATGGTATTATTACATATTATAAAATACTTATTACAAGAAGGCCACTAGTATGCCTAGGTATGCCTAGGCAGTTTAGTTTGATATCTTTATTATGCACCCCATACCCATCCTGTGGGCGGTAGTCAAAAGATTACAGAGGTACATAATGGGTCCAGGGACTGGACCCCAAAGTTATGATAGCTGAGCAAGTTACAAAGGTAATGAACTAACAAGCTACAAAGGTAATGAACTCACAAGTTACAAAGGTAATGAAACATGTAAGTAAATTTACTTACTTACGTTTATACATGGTTACAATCATGAACAAATTATAACGCAATGAACACTTCACTAGGCATTTCAGGCAGACTAATACTAGATCTTACTCTATATTGACACAGGATATGGATTATACTGGTATTAAGGTTAGGTAATTGTAGTGATTAACTAGATTTACTAAACTGAGGTACAGTAGTTCAAAATATTTAAGAACTTAACAATTAGTTTATCTATTAATGGAAATGGTCTCATTTTGGCATGATACAGTTTGTATATTGGAGTGTCTTAGGCAGACTTATGACTAGCTTAAGAATTATGAAGCAATAGCTGTATTCAGAATTTTATGTTTACAGTCATGTGTAAATTAAGGGGAGTCACAGATATCAATAAGTGTATTTTGCTTTGGATATGATTTATTTGAGATTATATTGCCATGAATATAATACAGATAGTATCTATATTAAACTTATTTATTTTATCGCTAATGTATGCCTGTAATATTTATGTGCCTTCGGAACCATTTCACAAATTTATAATACTGGTTTTAAAAATATTTGTAGATTTCCTGAATAAAGTTTATCTCTGTATGTAATGGTATGAGATGCAAACACATTGGTAAGGAGACACACTTATACGTGGGTACTTTTTTATGTAGTTTTGTAAATGCCGTAGACTTTTTCAAGTGACTTGGTGAAGCCCACTGCCTGGACAAAATGCCGTTAATCAAAGTGCCATGTAATTGCATACATGTCTCTTTCCAAAGTTTATCTTATCACATCCTAAAGGAGGACCTATAAGCATCCCAGCATAAATAAGCCACATGGCTTGGTTTATTCTGGGTTATTAACCTTCCAGGGTTAATGGGCTTAATAATAATATGAATAAAATCTTGAGTAATCTGGTCATCATCAAGGAAGTACGTATAGACTTGGTTCATTTTATCTCTCAGAATTTTGCCTGTTACTTGGTAACAATTTTACCTAATTAAAAGAACATATCCTTCATGTTATACTACAGTGGTACCCTGGTTTACGTAATTAATTCGGTCCAGAATGCTGTTCAAGTGCCGTTACCAAATGAATTTGTTCCCATAAGGAATAATGTAAATTAGATTACGTGTAGTCCTTTTAGACCCCCAAAAATACACTTACAAAAGCACTTACAAAAATACACTTACATAATTGTTCGAGTTTGGAGCAGAACGTAAACCGGGGGTCCACTGTATATTTATTGTACATGATATTACAGGTAACAAAAGAACACAAAAGAATATTTACTGAATCATGTAAGACTTAAAAATATAGAAAATTGTTAATTAGGTTTGATAAAATTTTTGTTAAATATCAAACTTTAAATTATACTTCCAGGTAAAGCATAAAGTATAATTTCATAAGTAATATGGAAATAAGTCTGGCTGCCTTTTTTTTAATTATCCTAGGTAATTTACACACATCGCTCATTTGCTCAGAACTACTGAACACCTCAAATGATGTAGTTGAAGTTTTAGAGGTAAAGATTGAAAACCAAAACCTTGTCATTGTGGTGGTATACAAGCCTCCAGACGCAACTTCCCAGCAATTCCAGGAGCAGCTTTTGAAAATTGACCACTGTCTGGAAAATCTCCCAACTCCTGCCCCAAACATCTTACTACTAGGAGATTTCAACTTAAGACACCTAAAATGGAGGAGTATAGCAAACAATGTTTTAGCAGAGATTACCCCAGGAGGCAACGCAAATGAAAATTCACACACACGAACTATTAAATCTCTGCACCAAATTCACCTTAAACCAGCAAATATTAGAGCCTACAAGCCTAGAAAATACGCTGGACCTCATCTTCACTAACAACGATGATCTGATACAGAATATAACAGTATCAAAGACAATACACTCAGATCACAACATAATAGAGGTACAGACATGTATGCACAGGGCTCCTGACCAGCAAAATGTGATCAGTCATGAAGGTCTCTTCACAAAATTCAATTTTAATAACAAAAACATACAATGGGATCAAGTCAACCATGTCCTAAATGAAACATGCTGGGAAGATATCCTAAACAACACGGATCCAAACAGTTGCCTAGAAAAAATGAACTCTGTGGTTCTTGAGATCTGCTCAAGACACATTCCATTAAGAAAAAGAAAGAGAAGATGTAAACTAGAAAGAGAGAGATGCTTCCTATACAGATGAAGGCGAAGAGTCACAGAGCTGCTTATAGGGGCCACTATATCTGAAATACATAGAGAGGCACTGGTCAATGAAATTGCAAATATCAAACTTAAACTGAAAGAATCTTACAGGAGACAAGAATCACAGGAAGAACTAAAAGCCATAAAGGAAATTGAAAAAAACCCAAAATACTTCTTCTCGTATGCCAAATCTAAGGGAAAAACAACATCCAGTATTGGGCCTGTGGAGAAATTTCTCCAGGAGGGGGATATTGGCCCCCTTCAGCCCCTTTCAACTGAAGGGCCCAGCCCTCTCAGAAAGGGGCAGTGACGTCTTGTTTGCTACTGCGTCAAGTAATTGGACACAGATGTTTACCAGTATGTTCCAGACTAGACACGCCACTTCCTTGTAAGATACGTCATGGCTGACCACTGTTGTAATTTGGATGGGTTAATGAGAGATAATCGATCTCTTATAGCAGTAGGAAAATTAAGAAAATCCTACACCCATTTTAATACCATGTTAAAGATAGCATACACAGTCGTCTAAGAACAGACAGCAAGAAATCAAACATTCTGCATTGCTTCCTGTAGAAGTTTGGCAAGTAAGAGAAACATGCTTGATTGACACTTCTTTTGTATGTCGGGATGACGCCCAGGGCACGCTGGGCTAGCGAGGGGCGGCGGGGATTAGATTGCTTTATAACCTGCCAGAGGGAACATTAACGCCAGGATAACGGATAAAGAACACTGTTCCGCGCGTTTATGTGCATAAAAGACAATCCACATTAGTGGTATATTACAGAGAAGTGTTCGCAGCTTCCTGTAGTGACATTACTGTGAATAGACAAATATTGAAGAACATAAGAGTGACATTGCGAGTGTAACAAAGTTCCAGACTTGGACGTGTGACATTCCTCAGAGACACTTCTTCAATCAAGACACCGGATACCTATCGAGAAGGTGCCTACAACACCTAAGCTCACGTTTCAAAGAGCGAGGTAGGTTTGATCTTACTTGTCATGCAGGGGACTGGGCAGTTCTTGTGTCACAAGGAGTTCAAATCTTTCTATAGTCGGCAGTTAGATGTGGGCTTTTTAGCCCAACCCAGTGAGTATTAGCATTGTTCAGTACATTCAGTTATTGAATGTATTGCTGTACGCTCCTCAGGGGCAATTATTCACATACTATTCACTTTATACTTACTTGTCCCCAACAACTACTTGGCGGTAGAACACACTGGGTCATATCGGAGGAACGATCTGGGTGAAGCTGCAGAAAGTTGACCCAGCAACAAAGATAAGTACAGCGTTTTATGTATTCCTGTACAAATTGTTGGTGTTCTACCAATGTAATTTTACCACAGGGCCTCTGCTTAGGAAGTAGGGGACATACACAGATGACAGCCAAAAAATGAGTGAGATATTAAAGTCCCAATACGACTCAGTGTTCAGCGAGACGCTGCCCAGACTAAGGGTCAACAATCCAAATAAATTCTTTATGAATGAAACGCAAAATTTGGTCATCTCAAAAATCTTGGATATTATTCTTAACTCCACAAGACTTTGAAAAGGCAATAAATGACATGTCTGTGCACTCTGCCCCAGCCCCAGAATCATGGAACTCCGTGTTCATCAAGAATTACAAGAAGCCCCTATCGCATGTCTTCAGCATTCTATGGAGAGGGAGCATGGACACAGGGGTCATCCCACACACACTAAAAACAACAGATATAGCCCCACTCCACAAGGGTGGCAGTAAAGCAATTGCAAAGAACTACAGACCGATAGCACTAACATCCCAGAACATAAAAATCTTTGAGAGGGTTCTAAGAAGCAAGATCGCCAATCACCTAGATACCCATCAGTTACACAACCCAGGGTAACATGGGTTTAGAGCAGGTTGCTCCTGCCTGTCCCAGCTCCTGGACCACTATGACAGGGTCCTGGATGCTGTTGAGGATAAACAAAATACAGATGTAGTATACACAGACTTTGCAAAAGCTTTCAACAAGTGTGACCATGGCGTAATAGCACTCAAAATACGTGATAAAGGAATAACAGGAAAAGTTGGTAGATGGATCTATAACTTCCTGACAAACAGAACACAAAGAGTAAAGTCCCAGGCAGCCACGGTGAAAAGCTCTGTTCCACAAGGCACAGTACTCGCTCTCATTCTATTCTCATCTTCATTTCTGACAGACAGAGATGTAAGCCATAGCTCCGTGTCTTCCTTTGCGGATGACACCCAGATTGCCATGGCAGTGACCTCCATTGAATTCAGACACTGCAAAACTCCAAACGGACATCAACCAAATCTTCTAATGGGCTACTCAAAACAATATGAAGTTCAACGAGGAGAAATTTCAACTATTACTCTGATATGGAAAACTTGAGGAAATAAAAAATGTATCAAGGTATATATACGACAAATTCTAACTATACAATAGAGTGAAAAAGAAATGTGAAGGACTTGGGAGTGATAATGTCAGAGGATCTCGCCTTTAAAGACCACAACAATGTATCTACCTCATCGGCTAGGAAAATGATAGGATGGATAATGAGAACCTTCAAAACTAGGGATGCCAAGCCGATGATGACACTTCAAATCACTTGTTCTCTCTAGGCTGGAATACTGCTGTACACTAACAGCCCCCTTCAAGGCTGGCAACATTGCAGACCTGGAGAGTGTACAAAGAACTTTCACAGCACACATAAGTATGATAAAGCACCTAAATTACTGAGAACGGTTGAAGGTCCTTGATCTGTATTCCCTGGAATGCAGGCGAGAGAGATACATGATAATATACACTTGGAAGGTCCTGGAGGGATTGGTACCAAACCTGCACATGAAAATCACTCCCTATGAAAGCAAAAGACTCGGCAGGAGATGCAACATTCCCCCGATGAAAAGCAGGGTTGCCACGAGTACACTGAGAGAACACCATAAGTGTCTGGGGCCCAAGACTGTTCAACTGCCTCCCAGCATACATTAGGGGGATTACCAATAGACCCCTGGCTGTCTTCAAGAAGGCACTGGACAGGCACCTAAAGTCAGTACCTGACCAACCGGGCTGTGGTTCGTACGTCAGTTTGTGTGTGGCCAGCAGTAACAGCCTGGTTGATCAGACACTGATCCACCATGAGGCCTGGTCTCAGACCGAGCCACGGGGGCGTTGACCCCCGAAACCCTCTCCAGGTCTCCAGGTAAACGTTATTATGGAAGAAACTACAATAAAACGTGTGTTTGCAAATATGAAAAAATACCACTGTGAAAATAGAAAATAAAACCTGAGTGCTTTTGTGTTTACTCACACATCTTCCTTTTAAAATATATGTGTAAACACATGAATGTGCTCAGGTTTTATTTCCTATTTTCACTGTGGTATTTTTTTCATATGTTACTATGCATGATAATTGTACTTAGTTGTACCAGTACCTAAATAAACTTACTAACTATTGATTATTGATTATGGTTTCTAATTTTTCAGTGATATTAATGATGCTACAATTTCAAGTAAGACTCAGACTCTGTTACATGATTATGGAAAGCTGATGGACAGCACAGAGAAGAAAGGAGGACTTAATAACTATGCTGATTCTGTCCTAACTCTTCTCGGCAATAGTAAAAATGGTGAGTTTCTTAAATTGTTTAAAATAAGACTTTTGAGATAGTGTAGTATATTAGTGGACTGTATTTTCATAGAAAGATATTTGAATAAGCCATTTCTTAATTTTGAAAATGTAATTAGATTCAGTATGCCATGTGTGTGAAAGAGCCATAGTGGAATCTATAACATATTATTATTATAGTATTGTGCTCATGCGAAAGTGCTAAAACCATAAGGGTCATACAGCACCTGAGGAATGGGAGGCAATATGGTTTCATCCAAAGTAGAAGGTAGCTCAAGTTTTTTGGATTAAGAATTCTTACCCAGCATCAAGGCACCTGAAATGCTCTACATAACCATGGGCTTTCTGCATGCACAACCAATGTCACCCATCTCTGTACAATGTATCATGTGAAAATAAATCTTTGACTTTGACTCTATTGAAGGAACTGTACAACATAGTTCCACTGAAAAGCTGGGATTCAGTAACTACAGTGAGTCAAAGCATTATGAAAATCATGGGTTCAATGCTCTCCTATTGTATGTGATCAACAGATATAACTGGAATTACCAACAGATCATTGTTTTCAAGATGGCACTTTATAAAGCTTTATACATTTCCTCCAAATTGTTCCTGAATAGTCAGGGTTAGTTGTCAAGAGATGATGAAAGGTGCCTGCATCAACACCCTGACTTATCAGGTCATTGACCTTCTTGCTTCAGACTTGTAAACCAGCCATAGATACTAGTCCCTGAGGTATAATGAAGCTCTTGGACTTTCCCATTGTATACACTCTCTTCCCATGAATTTAAATCAGTAATGTAGCCAATATATGTTATCTGGCCATAGAAAAGTGTCTGAACATTTCAGTCATGACATATCCTACAGATATTTTCTTGTTTCTCTGTCCTCTTTTTATTTTTTTTTATTTATACATCGGCTGTTTCCCACCAAGGCAGGGTGGCCCGAAAAAGAAAAACTGTTCTGTTACCTTCATTATTTTGCTTTTCTTAGATATCTGCTTCCATTATCCTCATTTATGTAATAAATTTTATCATTATATTGATATTTATACCACTGAGTAAGTTTACATCATATCACTTATTTATATTAACTGTTTTAATCCCTAATTTAAGCTTCCAATCACTTAATTAATCTTGGTAAAACATGTATCCCATTTCATACACGGATGTACCATACAGTAGTTTTTTATTTTAGAAGTACACTTGTATTTCTTCCCAGACAGTTTACTTGCCTTTAAATCTTAGACTCAGAGGAACACTGGATACATTTGCCACATAATTTTACTTGTTTCATTGATTACTATGCAAGAAAAGAGGTTGCCAGTAGCACTAATCAACACCACCCCAAAGCAGTTGCAAGGTATCTGTGGAATAGGTAGGATAAATTTGCTGCTCCAGTGAACTGTGCTGTATGACAAAGGATGCCTGTTTATTCGTTGTATTTAAAAAGTGGAGTATGCAGTCTAAAGCAGATGTAATTAAATTTGCTCAGCGGAATTTGCATGTACTGGCCATTACAGCATTGGGTAGAACAGAATGTTCGACGGCATGATTATATGATATACATCTTCTAAGTAGATGACGTATGTGCTGATTACTGTTGCTTGTTTTAAAAATGGATGAAAACTGAAGATTATCTCAGAAAGTTTATACATACAGTGTGCAGTGTAGAAGGAAAGAAATGGGTATGCACAACAGTACAAAAGAAATAAAATGGGTAAACTGTATGAATGGTTATTCTCTTGAACATTACATACTTAGTTGTCTTTGTATTTAGGTTAACTGTATGGAGATCTGTACTGTACAGAAGCCTGTAAGGGTTGATAAGGTATCTGATTGAAATATGATACTAGAAATTATGAACAAATACCCCTCAAGGTGCCTTGATTCAGGTGAGGGGCTATTGATCTAAGGAGCAGGACTTATCTTCCCCTTCCTTAGATTGAACCTTAAATACAGTACCTATCATTCTCCAGGTGATAGGATACCCCTGTAGATTTATGCTTCCACTGATTAAAATAAATAATAAATATGAATAAATCTTTCCTCTTCTTTCAACACGTCAGCCGTTTCCCACCGAAGCGGGGTGGCCCAAAATGAAAAACGAAAGTTTCCCCTTTTACATTTAGTAATATATACAGGAGAAGGGGTTACTAGCCCCTTGCTCCTGGCATTTTAGTCGCTTCTTATGACATGCATGGCTTACGGAGGAAGAATTCTGTTCCACTTCCCCATGGAGATAAGAGGAAATAAGAACAAGAACTAGTAAGAAAATAGAAGAAAACCCAGAGGGGTGTGTATATATATGCTTGTACATGAATGTGTAGTGTGACCTAAGTGTAAGTAGAAGTAGCAAGATGTACCTGAAATCTTGCATGTTTATGAGACAGAAAAAAGACACCAGCAATCCTACCATCATGTAAAACAATTTCAGGCTTTTGTTTTACACTCACTTGGCAGGACGGTAGTACCTCCCTGGGTGGTTGCTGTCTACCAACCTACTACCTAGAATATGAATAAATACAGTATCTTAAATTCACCTGTAACATGATTTTTATATTGTGTACAAAAGACTTGTTAAATGTATCCAATTGTGCTTTTCCTTTCAATAAACTAGCCTCTTTGGTTGAATTGTTAAAAATCTTTTTTTTTTTTTTAATTTTGTTTTATCAGAGAGCAAAAACTGGAAATGTAACTTACAATCTAAGGATATCATTGATAAGTACTTGAAACCCCTGCCTTCTATGTCCAGTACTCTAATAGAAGAATCAAAAAAACTGTCAGACCTGCTTAATAAGCATGAGGAAAGAAAGCCACCACAAGTACAATTGAACAGTGATGGATCTATAAGCACAGAGATGGCAGCATCAAAGAGTCTGGATGTAGCACAACACAAGAACATGGAATTATCTTTTAACTTGGTGCATGAAGACTTCGACAAGTTTACTATGGCAATTGACAGAGACCAGGTAAGTAGATGAATTTTGCTAACTTCATTATTAGCCAGTTGTACTGTGATGCCAAAGCATAAGGTCATAAGACAAGAGGGACACTGCAGTAGGCTTACTGGCCCATGCTAAGCAGATCCTATTCACACCTACCTCTTCCCACATTTCTCCTGGATAGAGGCATGGTTGACAGATAGGCAGCAGAGAGTTTGCATAAATTTGGAGAAATCGGAGTGGGGAAGCGTCACAAGCGGTGTTCCACAGGGGTCAGTGTTGGGACCCTTGTTCACAATCTACATAAACGACATAGATGAGGGACTAAATAGCAATACTATAAGCAAATTTGCCGATGACACCAAAATAGGCCGACGAATTCATTCTGACGAGGACGAAGATTTAAATAGACTGATGCAGTGGCTGGAGAAGTGGCAGATGCAGTTTAATATAGACAGATGCAAAGTTCTAAACATTGGACAGGAAAATAACCATGCCACATATAAACTAAATAATGTAGATCTTAATACTGTATTACTGTTTGTGAAAAGGATTTGGGAGTTCTGGTTAGCAGTAATCTAAAACTAAGACAGCATTGCATAAGTGTTTGCAATAAAGCGAACAGAATCCTTGGCTTCATATCAAGAAGCATAAATAATAGGAGTCCTCAGGTTGTTCTTCAACTCTATATATCCTTGGTTAGGCCTCATTTAAATTATGCTGCACAGTTTTGGTCACCGTATTACAGAATGGATATACTATATGCTCTGGAAAACGTACAAAGGAGGATGACAAAGTTGATCCCATGTATCAAAAATCTTTCCTATGAGGATAACCTGAGGACCCTGAATCTGCACTCTAAAAATGCATAGAATTAGGGGGGATATGATTGAGGTGTATAAATGGAAAACAGGAATAAATAAAGGGGATGTAAATAGCGTGCTTAAAATATCTAGAGAAGACAGGACTCGCAGCAATGGTTTTAAATTGGAAAAATTCAGATTCGGGAAGGATATAGGAACTCACTGATTTGGTGTATAAATGGAAAACAGGAATAAATAAAGGGGATGTAAATAGCGTGCTTAAAATATCTAGAGAAGACAGGACTCGCAGCAATGGTTTTAAATTGGAAAAATTGAGATTCGGGAAGGATATAGGAACTCACTGATTTGGTAATATAGTTGTGGATGAGTGGAACAAACTCCCGAGTACCGTCATAGAAGCTAAAACATTGTGTAGTTTTAAAAATAGGTTAAATACATGAGTGGGTGTGAGTTGGATCTGACTAGCTCGTGCTACTAGGTCAGATGCTGTGCTCCTTCCTTAAGTGAATGTGACCTGACCTGACTAGGTTGGGGCATTGGCTTAAGCTGGTGGGAGACTTGGACCTGCCTCGCATGGGCCAGTAGGTCTGCTGCAGTGTTCCTTCTTTCTTATGTTCTTAAGTTAATATGGTTTAGGATACATGTTTAGAGTGAAATTAACCTGTTGACCAGACAGGAAAATGGCTGAATATTTGTTTTCTCTTGTATAATGTCTCATAAGTAATGAATCATAGAACTTTAGAGAACAGCCATGGCACACATGATATTCAAGTGTCTTGATAATGATCCAGGATAGATTGAAGCATTGTCTGAAGTTTCCTTTTATAAATTTTGGGCTGTTCGAGTTTTTAGGGTTTCTTTATGTACCAAAGTTACATTGAGTAAGCAGAACTTAACCAGTTCTATGACACTTACACTTTAATTTTTAAAATGTGGCCTTTCTGGGATTTTCCCAGACCCCTGGTGGGCAGCTTTTGTCTTTATTTACATAATATTTATTTTTATCACGTGATCAAAAATATTAAACATACAGTGGAACCTCGGTTTTTGTTTGCCTTGGTTTTCGTCAAATTCAGTTTTCGACGACTTTTTTTTGTTAAAATTTTGTCCCAGTTTTCATTCATTCGCTCAGTTTTTGTTGAGTTGACAGTGGTCCGCCTTACCAAATGTGTCCGCCTTACCAAATGTGTCCGCCTATCCGTGCTCACACAAAGCATCCCACGTGTTCTGACTCAGTCTGGCTTTGTTTCTTGTGGAGTGAGCATTACCCTACGCATTCATCCGAAACATTTCATGATAATCCATTGTTTTTTGTGCTTGTTTATTGAGTGCGGGTGCTAAATAGGCCACCATGGGGCCAAAGAAAGTTCCGAGTGCCAGACCTTTGATAAAGAAGGCAAGAAACACGATAGAATTCAAGAAAACTTGTAGCAAAGTACGAAAGTGGCGTTGGGTTTGGATGTGAATGGCCAGGATGTGGAAGAGTTGGTGGACGACCACAGGGAAGAGCTAACCACTGAAGAGCTGCAGGACCTTCAACTGGAACAGCAACAGACTGCAGCTGAGGAAATTGCTTCAGAGGAGGAGGAAGATAGAGGGAAGAATGCACCTTCTTCAGTGATTAAGGACATGTGTGCAAAGTGGAATGAGTTGCAAAGTTTTGTGGAGAAATATCTCCCTAACAAAGCTGTTCCAAGCCATGTCTGCAACATGTTCAGTGACAATGCCTTGTCCCATTTTAGGCAAATCTTAAAGAGACGCTAGAAACAGACCTCTCTGGACAGATTTTTGTGCGACTGGGGTCCAGTGATAATAAAAGACAAAGAAGGGAAGTAACCCCGGATTTAGCCTTGATACCTGAAGTCCTTATGGAGGGGGATTTCCCTTCCAACCAATAACCTCTCCTCCTCCCTCTCCCCTCCTCACCGTCTTTCATATGCCAACAAGAGTCTTCAGTAAAGGTAAAAGTGATGTTAAATGTTCATTTATCCATTTCATTAGTCATTTATATTTTTTTCTCATTGTTTTCTGTATGTAAAACTATAGTTATTCTCTATAAAATGTATTTTTTGTTAATACTTTTGGGTGTATGGAACGGATTAATTGAATTTACATTATTTCTTATGGGAAATATTGCTTCAGTTTTCATACAATTCGGTTTTCGTCAGACTTTCTGGAATGAATTAATCACGAGAACCAAGGTTCCACTGTACTAATAAAAACCCACAAATATTGAAAAAATTTACTGTTACTTTAAAAATAATTTCATCTATTAATATTAGAGTACAATATAATGTACAGGTAAATTTTTGTTTTCTTTTTTCAATTTGCTTTTCTGTACTGTACAGTACAGTGTTTAGTTCTCTGATGTTACTAAATAGATTGCTATACATCTAAACAGAAAACTCAAAATATTTTTATCCACAGAAAAAACTTGAAGCACCTGACAATCTATCATTAGTTAACATGAATGGTGAGTATCCCACTTTTATTTGAAAAGTTAGATCTAATACCCAGTAAGTTTGTTGAATTTTTCACTCACAGTCCCTGGCCTGTCACATTTTTTGCACCTTGTTTGAATTTTGAAGTTTAATTAATGTTTTGGAGATAGTTCTTATACAGTGGAGATTGTGTAGGTGGAGATAGTTATTATACAGTGGAGATTGTGTAGGTGTGTGGAATGAAAAGCTCTTGTTTGTAAAGATGATTTCATAAGTTAAACAGAGATTGTTTTGTACAAGTATTTCATGAAGCACTAAACACTTGTGAATCATTCAGAGCAGGAGTAGTGGAGTCTTGATCCTCCCTTTGCCATGCTATTCAGCCATGCTGTTGGTGATTGCAGTACTTATTAAAAAATTTCTTGTGGTACAGTATTTGGATAACATATTTGAGCTCTAATTGCTGTAACATTGGTAAAGATAAAAATACAATGATCCAGAAGTGCCTCCTGAGTGATCATTTTAATTCAGAATCATTGAATAGCATCCCATTGTTGTGCAGTATATATGAATCACTATACAATATTAGGTATCAGATATTGCTTTTTACTCTTGCTATTATGGATTAGTAACTCATTAATTTGTCTGTTTGTCTTAATTGCTTTTTATTTATATCTTAGTTGCTTTCATTTACTTTTAACATATGAATATTTTTTTCTGTCATTTTAGGTTCATTCAGAAGTGCAGAGTTAAAGGCCAACACCAGCTCCACTCTTTCGAGTGGAGGACGAGGTATGCATGACAAGGGAGGCTCCTATCCTTGGGATAGACTGAAAATGGCAGGTCCCAGTGAAAGAGGATATGATATGAATGAAGGATCTGTGGGAATTGGAAGGAACATGTCTAGTAAAATGTTACATGATTCCTTCAGTGGAACTTATGAAGGAGCGTCCAATTATTCTGGAAGAGGGAAAGGTTTTGGACGAGACTTGAAGGGTGACTCCATGGGAAACAATTCTCGTGAGGCACACCATGGACACCCAGTCAGGAGCTGGAGGGGCAGAGGAAAAGGTATATAGATAATTATACAGTACTTTGATTAATTTTTGCTTTGTCTACTATTATACAAAAAGGCTTCATGTTGTGTCAGAACTTTGTTATATTCATTACCAATATGTGGTGTCCCATGATTCAGTTGGTAGCACTCTCAACTCGCATAGTGAAGGTCTGTGGTTCAATTTCCAGCAAGGGTGAACATGTTTCATTACACCTGTTGCCCCTGTTCACCAAGTAGTAAAGAGATTCCTGGGTGTTATTTGACTGTTGTGGGTTGCATCCCAGGGAGGAGTTTGTATTCCTTAAATAAGGCTGTGCTTTAAAATGAACTTAGCTCCTAGCCCTTAAATTCAACTGTTTAAAAACAATACTCTATTTTTTTGTGAATAATAATAATTTTAGCCCACCAGACATATCCCACCGAGACAGGGTGACCTGAAAAAGAAGAAACAAAAGTTTTTCTTCTTTTTACATTTAGTAATATATACAGGAGAAGAGGTTACTAGTCCCTTGGTTTACAGAGGAAGGATTCTTCTCCACTTCCTCATTGAGGATGATGATGATAATAATAATAATAATAATAATTATTATTATTATTATTAGTCTTTTTTACTTATGGTTGCATTATAATATCATTGACTTGAAGCTCCACACAGAGCAAAGCATTATCATGAAAATAATTTGCTCTGCTTCCTTGTCTTCGCTAATGTCAGCAGAAGGAATTTGTATGTACGTGTACAGTACTGTTTTATTTGCAGCAGGTGCCGGAACCTACCAGTGGAAGAGAAGTAATGAAGAATTTGTTGAAGATGAGCCAGGTCTAAGTGAGAGGAGTTCGACTGACTCTCACTTTAGGACAGCTTCTCATCAGCTGGTACGTTGTTTCATAATTATTTCCATAGGCTGTTGTACCTTAATTTAACGAACATTGATTTCAGGGATTTTGGATTTAATGGACAAAGTCTTTTAAATAAAAAACTATCCATTATTGTTACACCCGTTGAAAACAGTCTTGTCAGTTGTGATTTGGCAATGATCCAGGACAGACTGAATCATCCTCTAAGTGCAAGTTTTGGTGAATCATCATTCAGTTTTAATGGACAATTGACATTTCCGGACACCCCCTTCCCTTTTCAATTTATTAACACCAGGTTTCACTGTGCTGTATATATATATGTATGTGTGGCACAGTATAATATTGTTAACTGCATTATTTCATTTTATAAAATTTTGTCTCGTACAGTAATATTGGCTAAATCTCTAGCTTTCTACATGTAGTTATTGAAACAACAAATCATAATAGTATGGAAATTCTCTCAGATACTTAATATTATTATTTTGTTGTGATAATGTGATATTAGTATTAAAATTAAACATGTGAATGTAAAATTCCACAGTTAATAGAACAGCAGAAGAAGTGGGGTAAAGGAGTGAGTGGTGCGTCCTATGGAACAGGGAAGAGGTCACTGGGTGTCAGAAGAGCTGTGAATACAAAATTTGTCCCACCTGTGAGAAGAGAGGATGAGGAAGAGTAAGACTTTAGTTTTGTTTTTTTAGTGAATGGTAGTTATACTTTTAATCCTATTATTTTTGTGATAAGCATTAGGATTAGTCTGCATGAAATGCCTCGGGTGTTAGTGGCTTTCTTTGTACTTAACAACACTATAAAATGTAAATCACACATTGTAACCTTTGCAAAGAAATAAAATTTGTTTGTTTGCTATTCATGTGATAGATAAGAATGAATGATTTAAACATTTTTATAGCTGTCATTTTTTTTTTTTTTTTTTTATTAACACATTGGCCGATTCCCACCAAGGCAGGGTGGCCTAAAAAAGAAAAACTTTCATCAACATTCACTCAATCACTGTCTTGCCAGAGGGGTGCTTTACACTACAGTTATAAAACTGCAACATTAACACCCCTCCTTCAAAGTGCAGACACTGTACTTCCCATCTCCAGGACTCAAGTCCGGCCTGCCGGTTTCCCTGAATCCCTTCATAAATGTTACTTTGCTTACACTCCAACAGCACGTCAAGTATTAAAAACCATTTGTCTCCATTCACTCCTATCAAATACGCACATGCATGCTTGCTGGAAATCCAAGCCCCTCGCACCCAAAACCTCTTTTACCCCCTCCCTCCAACCTTTCCTAGGGCGAACCCTACCCAGCCTTCTCTCCACTACAGATTTATACACTCTCGAGGTCATTCTATTTCGTTCCATTCTCTCTACATGTCCGAACCACCTCAACAACCCCTCCTCAGCCCTCTGGATAATAGTTTTGGTAATCCCGCACCTCCTCCTAATTTCCAAACTCCGAATTCTCTGCATTATATTCACACCACACATTGACCTCAGACATGACATCTCCACTGCCTCCAGCCTTCTCCTCGTTGCGACATTCATCACCCATGCTTCACACCCATATAAGAGTGTTGGTATAACTATACTCTCATACATTCCCCTCTTTACTTCCATGGACAAAGTTCTTTGTCTCCACAGACTCCGAAGTGCACCACTCACCCTTTTCCCCTCATCAATTCTATGATTCACCTCATCCTTCATAGACCCATCTGCTGACATGTCCACTCCCAAATATCTGAATACATTCACCTCCTCCATACTTTCTCCCTCCAATCTGATATCCAATCTTTCGTCACCTAATCTTTTTGTCATCCTCATCACCTTACTCTTTCCTATATTCACTTTCAATTTTCTTCTTTTACATACCTTACCAAATTCATCCACCAACCTCTGCAACTTCTCTTCAGAATCTCCCAAAAGCAGTGTCATCAGCAAAAAGCAACTGTGACAACTCCCACTTTGTATTTGATTCTTTGTCTTTTAACCCCACACCTCTTGCCAAGACCCTCGCATTCACTTCTCTTACAACCCCATCTATAAATATATTGAACAACCACGGTGACATCACACATCCTTGTCTAAGGCCTACTTTTACCGAGAAATAATCTCCCTCTCTCCTACACACTCTAACCTGAGCCTCACTATCCTCATAAAAGCTCTTCACTGCTTTCAGTAACCTACCTCCTCTTCCATACACCTGCAACATCTGCCACATTGCCCCCCTATCCACCCTATCATACGCCTTTTCCAGATCCATAAATGCCACAAAAACCTCTTTACCCTTATCCAAATACTGTTCACCTATTTGTTTTACTGCAAACACTTGGTCTACACACCCCTACCTTTCCTAAAGCCACCTTATTCATCTGCTATTCTGCTCTCCGTCTTACTCTTAATTCTTTCAATAATAACTCTACCATACACTTTACCTGGTATACTCAACAGACTTCTTCCCCTATAATTTTTGCACTCTCTTTTGTCCCCTTTGCCTTTATACAAAGGAACAATACACGCTCTCTGCCAGTCCCTAGGTACCTTACCCTCTTCCATACATGTATTAAATAATAGCACCAACCACTCCAAAACTATATCTCCGCCTGCTTTTAACATTTCTACCTTTATCCCATCAATCCCGGCTGCCTTACCCCCTTTCATTCTACCCACTGCCTCACGAACTTCCCCCACACTCACAACTGGCTCTTCCACACTCCTACAAGATGTTATTCCTCCTTGCCCTATACACGAAATCACAGCTTCCCTGTCTTCATCAACATTTAACAACTCCTCAAAATATTCCCTCCATCTTCCCGATACCTCTAACTCTCCATTTAATAACTCTCCTCTCCTATTTTTAACTGTCAAATCCATTTGTTCCCTAGGCTTCCTCAACTTATTAATCTCACTCCAAAACTTTTTCTTATTTTCAACAAAATTTGTTGATAACATCTCACCCACTCTCTCATTTTCTCTCGTTTTACATTGCTTGATCACTCTCTTAACTTCTCTTTTTTTCTTCATATACTCTTCCCTCCTTGCATCACTTCTACTTTGTAAAAACCTCTCATATGCTAACTTTTTCTCCCTTACTACTCTCTTTACATCATCATTCCACCAATCGCTCTTCTTCCCTCCCGCACCCACTTTCCTGTAACCACAAACTTCTGCTGAACACTCTAACACTACATTCTTTAACCTACTCCATACATCTTTGACCCCATTGCCTACACTCTCACTAGCCCATCTATCCTCCAATAGTTGTTTATATCTTACCCTAACTGCCTCCTCTTTTAGTTTATAAACCTTCACCTCTCTCTTACTTACTGCTTCTATTTTCCTTGTATCCCATCTACCTTTTACTCCCACTTTAGCTACAACTAAAAAGTGATCTTATATATCTGTGGCCCCTCTATAAACATGTACATCCTTAAGTCTACTCAACAGTCTTTTATCTACCAAGACATAGTCCAACAAACTACTGTCATTATGCCCTACATCATATCTTGTATACTTATTTATCCTCTTTTTCTTAAAATATGTATTACCTATAACTAAACCCCTTTCTATATAAAGTTCAATCAAAGGGTTCCCATTTTCATTTACACTTGGCACCCCAAACTTACCTACCACACCCTCTCTACATGTTTCTCCTACTTTGGCATTTAGGTCCCCTACTACAATTACTCTCTCACTTGGTTCAAAAGTTCCTATACATTCGCTTAACATCTCCCAAAATCTCTCTCTCTCCTCAGGTGCATACATGCTTATTATAACCCACTTTTCGCATCCGACCCTTATTTTAATCCACATAATCCTTGAATTTACACATTTATATTCCCTCTTTTCCTTCCATAACTGGTCCTTCAACATTATTGCTACCCCTTCCTTAGCTCTAACTCTCTCAGATACTCCTGACTTAATCCCATTTATTTCTCCCCACTGAAACTCGCCTACCCCCTTCAGCTTTGTTTCGCTTAGGGCCAGGACATCCAACTTCTTTTCATTCATAACATCAGCAATCATCTCTTTCTTATCATCCGCACTACATCCACGCACATTCAAACATCCCAGTTTTATAAAGCTTTTCTTATTCGTTTTTTTAGTAAATTTGTACAGGAGAAGGGGTTACTAGCCCATTGCCTCCGGCATTTTAGTCGCCTTATACGACACGCATAGCTTACGGAGGAAGAATTCTTTTCCACTTCCTCATGGACAATAGAGGAAATAAAGAAGAACAAGAGCTATTAAGAAAAAGAAGAAACACATAGATGTGTGTATGTATATATATGCATGTGCATGCCTGTGTAGTGTAACCTACATGTAAGTAGAAGTAGCTAGATATACCTGTTATCCAGCGTGTTTATGAGACAGAAAAAAGACACCAGCAATCCTACCATCATGTAAAACAGTTTCAGGTTTCTGTTTCACAGTCACCTGGCAGGACGGTAGTACCTCCCTGGGTGGTTGCTGTCTACCAACCTACTACCTACCATTATTATTGTCATTATTCCTGTATTAATGATGATTGCAAGGGTATACTGCACTGTTAAAAAGAGTAATTACCACTAAATACTTTGAATATCATCTTCAAACTTTTTAGGTACTCCAAAGGGGTATATTTATGTGGTTGCCTAAATTTTTTCTTCCTTTTAACTTTTTTATTATAACATGAGAAAGCCTTGTCCAATTAACTTTCAATTCTCAATGTTAGTTTACTGTATCAGGGAATAGGTTCATGCACCTATTGGCATGTGTAAGTACTCTGCCATCAAAGTTATATTGTCCATTCCTGACTATATTAATGTTGATGCATTTGATAGCAAGCATGATGTTCTGTGAGTTTAATCTGTGTAGGTGTAATTTTAAAATTATGCTTACATTATTAACAAAACTTGGAACTGTTGGAATCACAGCAATTACAGGAGAATGTCTTTCCTGATAGACTTCAAACTTTTAGGGTTTGTATCCTTTATTAAAAGAAAGTTTGGTATTCAATTTGAGCTGTGTTAATTGTGACTTTTTTGAATCCTTTCTTCACATTCTTACTTCTTGGTGCAAGTAATAAATTCATTCAAAGTATTTCTAAACCAGCCTGGGAAATATGCAATTCTTTATGGTGAAAAATTTATCATATATTTTTAGTCTTGTATCCTGTTGTTTCTATTACTTTCACTGCAAGAATTTCTATAAGGATGGTGTAATTTTGCATCAAGTCATCTAAGCCTATAATTACTCTGGATGTAAAATTGATCTTTGTATTTCCTTATGTGTGATGTATCTTCATAATAAAGATTTTATTTTTCCAACAGAAAGCTTTATTGTGTCAGTTTTAGCTTCATTGTGTCAGGTCTAGCTTTATTGTGTCAGTTCTAGCTTTATTATGTCACTTCTAGCTTTATTATGTCACTTCTAGCTTTCTGTGTCACTTCTAGCTGTATTATGTCACTTCTAGCTGTATTGTGTCACTTCTAGTTATATTGTGTCACTTTTAGCTGTGTTGTCACTTCTAGCTGTATTGTCACTTCTAGCTGTATTGTCACTTCTAGCTGTATTGTGTCAGTTCTAGCTATATTTTGTTCCATCATCCAGATATATTTTTTATCAGCTGAAACTGCTAAAGTATTTAATTTTCTAGCAATTTAGGTAGTGATGAACTCATGAGAAGATGCATGCCATATGGTAACTCTGGCAGGAGCAGAGGTGGAGCTGAAGACAATCCCTATTCTGAGCTTATGACTGACGAAAGATTAAAGGCAAGTCTGGTATACCATTTCTTAATTTTTTACATGTTAACTGGTGAAGTGTTAACAGAAGTTTATATCAGCAGTAAGTTGGCAGCCAGCACCCATCCAGGGAGGTACTGGTTAGTGAGCAAAAGCAGGGTTTGTACAATACTGTATCATGTGAGGCTTATGGGCTGCTAGTAGCAACCAAAGTTCTACCAAGCAAACAACAAGGATGTCTGGACTCGGGCCGGGTATAACACCTGTATAGGATGACTAGGTGTATTCTGGGAGGGTCATTGGATGCATGGTAGCATAGAGTTCTCCTTACCAAAGGTATTATCATAGTTTACATAAAATTGTGACATATTGCTTATCACTTCTTGTTTTTTGCTGCCGTCATAAAAATTTAACAAAAGGTAACCTTTCAGAATATTGAGCCAAAAATGGTGGAACTTATAATGAATGAGATTATGGATAGTGGGCCAGCTGTAACGTGGGATGATATAGCCGGACTAGATCTGGCTAAAAGTACAATTCAGGTAAGATTTTGTAGGCTTATGTGTATTTATTCTTTTTAACATACTGGCCATCTCCCATTAAGGAAGGATGACCCGAAAATGAAACACTTGTAATTGAATCTAAGTCATACTGGGATATATTATCTCCATAAAGTTTATTAGGTATCCCTGTTTTTTAATTTATTTAATTTTCCTCGATGATATACAGACAATATCTTAACAGTACCACTACATGTTGATTTGAAACTTATAAAAATAATTATTTGGGAATTTGTAAGTAATTGCACACCAAACCATAAATATAACAACAATTATAAAAAAAAGAACACTAAAGTTTATATTCTTGACTGACGGTATGATCATTAGAATCGTAAGCTCTAGAAAAAAAAGATGTGCTATCAACTGAAACCTAGAAGTATGAACAAATTCTTAACTTTTAAAAGAGATATTGGTAACCAGTTATACAGTCTGAGAGCTACATGTACATCAAAAAAGGCTCTTTCTACAAATGATTTCTCTCCATTGTAAAGAGCAGTAATTTCATTTTTTAAAATCACCATCTTTTAATATTCTTTCCTGTAAAAATGAATGGTAAGAGTGTTGAATGGTAGTGAAAGTGTTTCTTTTTTGGGTCGCCCAGCTTTTGTGGAAGACGGCCGACATGTTAAAAAGAAAAAAACTTTCAATAGTCTGATAATTACCTCCTCTTTAAAATGAGTAAATTTTTAAGCACTGTTCAATAATATGGATATTCTTACAATCTAACAGCCCAGATTATCCTTTAAATTAATGTTTCTTGCTACCCTAAACTACATTTGCACTCCTTTGAGCTAATATGATTTTGACATCTGTAGCTGTAGCATCCCCTCATGAACTGAAATAAAAAAATCAAGAGCTGATAGTTTACTTTTTACAGACCTCTGAAACACACAGTAATATCTTTATATATTTTTTCCTTCTTTTTGATGATCGGTAGTAGCTTCTTTAATTACTTATTTTAATGGTTGTTATTTAGGTCATATGTGTGTTTGTAAAATTTATATATTTTTTTTAAATTTGGAGAATTGGTTCGTGTTATACTGCATATCGATTTGTATGATTGTCAGTTTTCTAATTTATTTAAAATTTCACAGGAGATTGTGGTATGGCCCATGCTTCGTCCAGATATTTTCACAGGATTAAGAGGACCACCCAAAGGTATACTACTCTTTGGTCCTCCAGGAACAGGAAAAACTATGATTGGTAATTATAAGACTTATCATTGTTTGGGCAAAATTGATTATTTTATCGTAGTTACCGGAGTAAAGTTGTTCTTGTGTTGTCCAATCTTTTATTATAATTATTCCTAAGGTTTCTGGTGGTCTTAGCACATATTGCATTCTCTCAAAGCTCCTCCTACCCCTCTATATCTTTTTCCTAAAAAAATTCTTAATTACCAAATAAAAAATATTCTTTAAAAAATCCAAATTTCCTTACCAGTATCTACCAAAACATTCTGAGCCACTATGCTAACACAAAGAAACCATATACAGGTCGTCCATCACTAATCCGGCAATCATTTATCCGGTTCCATCAGTAATTCGGCACTAATTTTGGCTAGCATAATTTCAAATTTCATCATTACTGTATACTGACTCAAATCATTATACTGATTCAGAAATTGTGCAGATGGTTGTAAATTCACAGCAGTAAGCCAGTGGAGGAAAAGGCAGTGATGAAAATGAGTTAGATGTAGCAGAAAGAGTCTCTATTGATAGGCTAATTAAGTGTATTCTAACCTAACCACTCTGTAATCCGGCAAATTCACTAATCTGGCACACTACAGGTTCCAATGATGCCGGATTAGTGATGGCCGACCTGTACCAAATTCAGTGTACGCTTATTCATAAAAATAAAAAAATCTTCTCTGTAAAGTCTAAAATGAAAAAAAATCCAAAATCGTTACCAATTTTTGCTAAAACAGTCTAAACTGCTACAGATTCAAAATGAGCATATACCATAATTTGGTGGATTATTTAAAGAAATTAATAATAAAAATAAGTTCTATGCAAGGTCTTAAAATTAAATCCCCATTTCCTCACTGATTTCTAGCAAATACACAAATAAACAACAGTTTTTTGTTTTTTTTCAAAGTAATGCATAATTGTTACAAAATTAAGTGACATTTATCTCATGCATTTTGAAAAAAACCTTAGTTATGCAAAGTATTTTATAGTACTCCCATATAAACTTCAATCACATACATATACAGTGGAACCTCGAATATCGGCCGATTCGTATTTAGGCCGGTTTTTGGGTGGAAATTTTGCTCCATATTTCGGCCAGTGCCTCGCAAATCGGCCGTATTAGACACGTCAGCCCGCCAGTGAGTCAGTCTCCCTGTGTCTGTCGGTGAATGAGCATATACACCACGTTTTCATCCAAATATTTCCTTAAAATCCATTGGTTTTTATGCTTTTTTATTAAGTGCGACTGTGAAATAAGCCACCATGGGCCCAAACAAAGTTTCTAGTAAAGTTCCTTTGGTAAAGAAAGTGAGAAACACGATGAAATTTTAGAAAGAAGTTATTGAAAAATATGAGAGTGGTGTGCGGGTGCTGGAACTTGCCAGGATGTTTGGGGAAGTCCATGGGGTTGGATGTGAGTGGCGAGGATGTGGAAGAGTTGGTGGAGGACCACAGGGAAGAGCTAACCACTGAAGAGCTGCAACACCTTCAAATGGAACAGCAACAGACCACAGCTGAGGAACTTGCTTCAGTGGAGGAGGAAGAGAGAGGGAAGGAGGTGCCTTCTTCAGAGATTAAGGAGATTTGTGCAATGTGGAGTAGGGTGCAAACTTTTGCTGAGAAATATCACCATGACCAAGCTGAAACAATCCATATCTGCAACATGTTCAGCGACAAAACCTTGGCCCACTTCAGGCAAATCTTAAAGAGATGCCAGAAACAAAGCTCTCTGGACAGTTTTTTTGTGTGACAGAGGTCCAGTGACTCTCAAGCTGGTCCTAGTACCATTAAAAGACAAAGAAGGGAAGTAACCCCAGAGACTTGATACGTGAAGTCATTATGGAGGGGGATTCCCCTTCCTCCCTTCCTCCCTCTCCCCTCCTCCCTGTCATCCATATGCCAACAAGAGTCTTCAATACAGGTATGTAATAATGATTTAAATGTTCATTTATATGTAATTGCCATTGTTTTGTGTATGTAAAACTATAGTTAAACTTTACAAAATGTATTTTTTTTTATTATTTTTGTGTGTCTGGAACGGATTAATTTTTTTTTTCAACAACTTTCACCTCACTCATACATAATCACTCTCTTTGCAGAGGTGCTTAGATACTACAGTCTAGAATAGTCCCTCCCAGCTGTCACTGTCCCAGACCCCTCCTTTAAAGTGAAGGCATTGTACTTCCCATTTCCAGGACTCAAGTCTGGCCAAATCTATAATAACTGGTTTCCCTGAATCCCTTCACTAAATATTACCCTGCTCACACTCCAACAGCTCGTCAGGTCCCAAAAACCATTCGTCTCCATTCACTCCTATCTAACACGCTCACACACGCTTGCTGGAAGTCCAAGCCCCTCGCCCACAAAACCTCCTTTACCCCCTCCCTCCAACCTTTTTGAGGACGACCCCTACCCCTCCTTCCTTCCCCTACAGATTTATATGCTCTCAAAGTCATTCTACTTTGAACCATTCTCTCTAAATGACCAAACCACCTCAACAACCCTTCTTCAGTGCTTTGACTAATACTTTTAGTAACTCCACACCTCCTCCTAATTTCCACGCTCCGAATTCTCTGCATAATATTTACACCACACATTGCCCTTAGACAGGACATCTCCACTGCCTCCAGCCTCCTCTTCGCTGCAGCATCTACAACCCAAGCTTCACACCCATATAAGAGTGTTGGTACCACTATACTTTCATACATACCCTCCTTTGCCTCCATAGATAACGTTTTTTGTCTCCACAGATACCTCAGCGCACCACTCGCCTTTTTTCCTTCATCAATTCTATTGTTAACCTCATCCTTCATAAACCCATCTGCTGACAAGTCAACTCCCAAATATCTGAAAACATTCACTTCTTCCATACTCCCTCTCTCCAATGTGATATCCAATTTTTCTTTATCTAAATCGTTTGATACCCTCATCACCTTACTCTTATCTTTGTTCACTTTCAACTTTCTACCTTTACACACCCTCCCAAACTCGTCCACTAACCATTGCAACTTTTCTTTAGAATCTCCTATAAGCACAGTATCATCAGCAAAAAGTAACTGTGTATTTAATTAATTCTTATGGGAAATATTGCTTTGAATTTAGGCCGCTTCAAATTTAGGCTGACCTTCTTGAACGGATTACGGCCGATATTCGGGGTTCCACTGTACAGTGGTATATGCTCTATGTCAGTGCATCTGAGAAAGAAATAACACTAAAAAATATTTATTATTAGGTCAGTGACATGCAGTATTCAGATCTGTATTTTGTGAATTTAGTTGTAGAATTTTTTTTTTTGTAAACTTACAGGAATGTAACTTCTGTGAATAGCAACATAACTAAATCCTACCTCTTGATTCTGGAGAGCTGCTTTTCATATTGTGGTGTTACACTGTATTAAAATTGTTCAGCACCTTCATTTATTTGTTTATTGATGAGAAGAGAGAGAGAGAGAGAGAGAGAGAGAGAGAGAGAGCAGGAAAGGCTAGGAGAAAATTCTGAAGACTAATTCCTACAATTGTTTCCCTCTCAAAATAGGCTCTTGTAGGAGGCTGGGGATACCTTGATTATTTGGCATTGAAATTTATCATAGAGTTGTTAAATATTTCTGCTTTTTATTCAAAAGCTCTTCAAGATACTCCACTATCAATCATTATAACAATCTGTAGCTGTCACAAATACAAATACTATGCTTAATTTATGCATCAATAATCTATGCTAAAAATAAGAGAAGTGTATTGTACTTACTGCTCATTTATTGCCTGCATAATATAGCACAGCTTTATTAGTGTATATCACCCTGCCTCAGTGGGAGACGGCCGACTTGTTGAAAAAAAAAAAAAAAAATCACCAACAAACATTTTGTAACCTATGAATTTATATCCTGTGTGAGGGCCAAGATCTTCTTTGCCTGGTATGTAAATCATAGGGAGCATCCTTTTTGTACCATTGTTATATTGGTAATTTTGTAGGAGTAAAATTTCAGTTAAGAAAAGTTTTTTTTTTTTCCAGGTAAATGCATTGCTTGTCAAAGTGGGTCTACATTCTTTAGTATCAGTGCTTCGTCTCTCACATCCAAGTGGGTTGGTGAGGGTGAGAAGATGGTGAGAGCAATGTTTGCTGTAGCAAGGTAAGTTTCAAAGTACATACTACAGTGGAACCTCGACTTACGAGTGTCCCAACATGTGTACAAGTTTTTCGAGATATGAGCCGTTGCTTGGTCAATTTTTTGCTCTGAGTTACGAGCCAACATCCGAGTTACGAGGGAGCTTCCCCCGCTTCCCCCTCGACCCACAACCCGCACACCTCGCTTGTTTATCTATGATTTCATGCTTTAATTCCATGGACATCATCCTCTTTTTCTTTTAAGCACTGTCCTTTGCACTTACTTTCTTAGGACCCATGGTTAGAAAAAAGAAATTTGGCAAAATAATTGTAGAAAATGCAAGCAAAGCACGAGAGAAATGCTTCCACGGCGAGATAAACAGTGCGCTGCGCCAACTAGTACTAGTGGCGGTAGTCTGAAGCTCCTCAGTATTATTATTATTATAATTATTATTATTGTTATTTTTTTTTTCAACAAGTCGGCCGTCTCCCACCGAGGCAGGGTGACCCAAAAAGAAAGAAAATCCCCAAAAAGAAAATACTTTCATCATCATTCAACACTTTCACCACACTCATACATAATCACTGTCTTTGCAGAGGCGCTCAGATACGACAACAGAGAATAGTCCCTCCCAGCTGTCACTATCCCAGACCCCTCCTTTAAAGTACAGGCATTGTACTTCCCATTTCCAGGACTCAAGTCCAACTAAATCAATTAACTGGTTTCCCTGAATCCCTTCACAAAATGTTACCCTGCTCACACTCCAACAGATCGTCAGGTCCCAAAAACCATTCGTCTCCATTCACTCCTATCAAACACGCTCACACATGCTTGTTGGAAGTCCAAGCCCCTCGCCCACAAAACCTCCTTTACCCCCTCCCTCCAACCTTTTCTAGGATGACCCCTACCCCGCCTTCCTTCCCCTACAGATTTATACGCTCTCCAAGTCATTCTACTTTGATCCATTCTCTCTAAATGACCAAACCACCTCAACAACCCCTCTTCAGCCCTCTGACAAATACTTTTAGTAACTCCACACCTTCTCCTAATTTCCACATTCCTAATTTTCTGCATAATATTTACACCACACATTGCCCTTAGACAGGACATCTTCAATGCCTCCAGCCTCCTCCTCACTGCAGCATTTGCAACCCATGCTTCACACCCATATAAGAATGTTGGTACCACTATGCTTTCATACATTCCCTTCTTTGCCTCCATGGAAAACGTTTTTTGTCTCCACAGATACATTAAATTAAACACAATTTTATAAAAAAATAAAAAATAAATAGTACAATAACATGTCACTTACATTTATTGAAGAGTTGTTGATGTGTGGAGCACGGGAGGAGGGGAGAAGGTGGCGTAGTATGCTAGTGTTTGGAAGGGGAATCCCCTTCCATTAACACTGCAGGTACCAAGTTCTTTTCTGGGGTTACTGGCCTTTTTCTTTGAATGCTACACTCCCTGCATGAATGCTACACTCCCTGCATGCCTACTACACTCCCTGCATGCCTGCTACACTCCCTGCATCCTTGCTACACTCCCTGCATCCTTGCTACACTCCCTGCATCCTTGCTACACTCCCTGCATCCTTGCTACACTCCCTGCATCCTTGCTACACTCCCTGCATCCCTGCTACACTCCCTGCATCCTTGCTACACTCCCTGCATGAATGCTACACTCCCTGCATGAATGTTACACTCCCTGCATCCCTGCTTCACTCCCTGCATGAATGCTACACTCCCTGCATCCCTGCTTCACTCCCTGCATGAATGCTACACTCCCTGCATGCCTACTACACTCCCTGCATCCTTGCTACACTCCCTGCATGCCTGCTACACTCCCTGCATCCTTGCTACACTCCTTGCATCCTTGCTACACTCCCTGCATCCTTGCTACACTCCCTGCATGAATGCTACACTCCCTGCATCCCTGCTTCACTCACTGCATGAATGCTACACTCCCTGCATGCCTACTACACTCCCTGCATGCCTACTACACTCCCTGCATCCTTGCTACACTCCCTGCATGCCTGCTACACTCCCTGCATCCTTGCTACACTCCCTGCATCCTTGCTACACTCCCTGCATCCCTGCTACACTCCCTGCATCCCTGCTACACTCCCTGCATCCTTGCTACACTCCCTGCATCCCTGCTACTCTCCCTGCATCCCTGCTACACTCCCTGCATCCCTGCTACACTCCCTGCATCCTTGCTACACTCCCTGCATGCCTGCTACACTCCCTGCATAAATGCTACACTCCCTGCATGAATGCTTCACTCCCTGCACATTCTTTACCACAGGCTTGGCACTAGGAGCTTTCTTGGGGCCCATGGTGGCTTATTTAGCAGTTGCAAGCACTAAAAACACTGGAATAATGACAATATATATGGTATGAATGCGTGGGTGGTGCGTGGGTAGTGGTCGCTCGCTTGTAAACAATAACACACTGAGTGCCTGGGCGCCCAGCTGGGCCACGGCCACACGCGTACGCGTCCGGGACGGATAGCCAACTCAACCAACTCCGAGTGGCCGCCTAATACCGTGTCAAAAATATTGTAAAAAAAAACCATTGAACACCGATTTGGCCGAGCTCCGACGCCGTCGAGCACCGGGGGTTCACTGTACAGTGGACCCCCGGTGTTCATGATGCTCCAAACTCGAACAATTATGTAAGTGTATTTTTGTAAGTGCTTTTGTAAGTGTATATTTGTGGGTCTAAAAGGACTAGTCTAATTTACATTATTCCTTATGGGAACAAACTCGTTTGGTAACGGCACTTGAACAGCATTCTGGAACGAATAAATCACGAACACCGGGGATCCACTGTACAGTGGTCCCTTGGTTTTCGCCGAAAATTCGTTCCAGAATGCTGCTCAAGTGCCATTACCGAATGAATTTACTTCCTTAAGAAATAATGTCACGTAGGTTAGTCTATTTCAGACCCCCAAAAATACACTTGCAACAGCACTTACGAAAATACACTTACATAAATGTTCAAGTTTGGAGATGCACGAAAACCAAGGGACCACTGTACATTGTTTCAGTGTTTTCCTTATGAAACTAGTGATCCAGTGCAGTTAACCTCACAAACACTTCGTTTTCTCTTATAATAAGAGCATGGGAAGATATAGTCAGAGCTGGAGCGGCAATGGCCGCCACCGCCACCTCCACTATTCACATAATGACATATTTTATTCATTCTAGAGTATATACGTATCATGTTTCTATGTTAATTATATTGTTTATTATGTCATATTAGATGAAGTGTGACAGATAAATAATCCATAGAGTTGATAGTAGCGTCATATTGAAGTATTTTGTCCTGCCTCCCGAGAGCAGGAATTCCACTGGAACGGATTAATGGCATTTCAATTAATTTAAACGAGGAAAATTGATTTGATATACAGTGGTCCCTCGGTTTTTGCCGAAGATTCATTCCAGAATGCTGCTCAAGTGCCATTACCGAAAGAATTTACTTCCTTAAGAAATAATGTCACGTAGGTTAGTCTATTTCAGACCCATAAAAATACACTTGCAACAGCACTTACGAAAATACACTTACATAAATGTTCGAGTTTGGAGATGCACGAAAACCGAGGGACCACTGTACGAGCAAATTGAGTTACGAGCTAGGTCACGGAATGGATTAAACTTGTAAGTTGAGGTTCCACTGTACTATTAATATTATTCCTGTGTAATATTTTTAGTTTCTCATTATATAAACAGCAGATGATAACTTATTACAGTGGACCCCCGAGTTTCGTAAAAACTTCATTCCAGAAGCCTGCTCAAGTGCCATTACCGAACGAATTTACGTCCTTAAGAAATAATGTCACGTAGGTTAGTCTATTTCAGACCCCCAAAAATACACTTACAAAAGCACTTACAATATTATACTTACATAATTGCACGATTTCCGGGGTTTACGAAACTCGGGGGTCCACTGTAGAACACTTTCAAATATTTTTTTTTTTTATACTGGTCATTTCCTATTCCATTTTGCAGGTGTATGGAATAGGAGGTAGGTTACTGAAAGCAATGAAGAGTTTATACGAGGATAGTGAGGCACAGGTTAGAGTATGTAGGAGAAAGGGAGATTATTTCCCAGTAAAAGTAGGCCTTAGACAAGGATGTGTGATGTCACCATGGCTGTTCAATATATTTATAGATGGGGTTGTAAGAGAAGTGAATGCACGGGTGTTGGCAAGAGGTGTGGGGTTAAAAGATAAAGAATCTAACATGTCTGAGATCAATGTGTGGTGTGAATATAATGCAGCGAATTCATAGTGTGGAAATTAGGAGGAGGTGCGGGATTACCAAGACTATTATCCAGAGGGCTGAGGAGGGGTTGTTGAGGTGGTTTGGACATGTAGAGAGGATGGAACAAAGTAGAATGACTTCGAGAGTGTATAAATCTGTAGTGGAGGGAAGGCGGGGTAGGGGTCGGCCTAGGAAAGGTTGGAGGGAGGGGGTAAAGGAGGTTTAGTGTGCGAGGGGCTTGGACTTCTAGCAAGCATGCATGAGCGTATTTGATAGGAGTGAATGGAGACAAATGGTTTTTAATACTTGACGTGCTGTTGGAGTGGAAGCAAAGTAACATATATGAAAGGATTCAGGGAAACCGGCAGACTGGACTTAGTCCTGGAGATGGGAAGTACAGTGCCTGCACTCTGAAGGAGGGATGTTAAATGTTGCAGTTTTATAACTGTAGTGTAAGCATGCCTCTGGCAAGACAGTGATGGAGTGAATGATGATGAAAGTTTTTCTTTTTTGGGCCACCCTGCCTTGGTGGGAAACGGCCGATGTGTTAATAAAAAAAAATATCATATAAAAATTGAACAGCAGTTGGGAAAGAATTAATGGAGCACAAATTGTAGAATGGAGTGTGACTAAAGATAATCCTACCTTTTAACTTTCGATCATTTGACATGTGGGATTTCTGTACTTAATTTATTTAGCCTTCCTTTGCTTTTATGAGGTTAACAATTGCTGTCATTACTCTACATATGTTATTTTTATATAGATATTTTTTACAATATACTATTAACTCTTAAACGGTTCCAAACGTATATTTACGTTCTCTCGCCCAGTGCCCCGAATATTTTGAATGTTTTTTTTTTATAGAAATAAAGAGCACATTTTTTAAGTGTTATAGGATAAAAAAAATTTAGGGTCAGTACTTACCGAGGCGGAGAAGTTGGCACTGGATGCTCACCTGACAGCAAAATGAGTCATGCCGCTTGCAGAAGTGTTGCCGATATACCTTTTTTTCTCATTTTTATATTATTTTATATAATTTTTATGTTCTGATAATTACAATTTATAGTAGTTCTTGTGATTTCATAGCCAATCTTTGTTCTGATACTAATATTAGGTACTGAAATTGTACTCAGATAATGATGATAATGATAGTGGATAATAATAATAATAATAATGAATAATAATAATAAGTTCCCTTGAAGCATTATGTAAGATGTGTGTCACTGCCTTATCTTGTCTTATCTCCACTAATGACTGTGGTGACATTTGATGAGGGGTGAGCGTCATTTTATCTTTTCTTATCACCACTAATGACAGTGGTGACATTTGATGAGCTTACACTGCTTCGCTTTATTTGTGTTACACAAACCTGTCTGTACCTGTATGTGAGTCTGTCTGTCTGTCTGTCTGTATCTGTCTGTTTGTCTTTCTGTCTGCCTGTGTGTCTCTTTCTTTCTGTCTGCTTGTCTCAGAGAGTAGCTCATAAACCAACTGGTATTACACATGATCACAAGCACAGTATATCACTTTGTCTGGATTTTTTGAGTTATCCTAGGTAATTTACACTATGTATAATTGTACAGTAGTATTTACGTATGTGTTCCTGTGAGATAGAGACAGATAGAGACCAAGAGACAGAGATAGATACAGACAGACAGACGGATATAGAGACAGCCAATCAGCCAGCCAGCTGCCGGCCAGCCAGCCAGCCTGCTGACATCACTTTCCTCTTAAAAGGGGAGTGTTAATATGACATGACATCAGTGAATCCTTGGTGTTTCCCGCACTGTTTGCTCTAGCTGGCGCTCAATTTAACTGGTGCTCCCACAAGGTACTAAGTGGTCCCAGATTTTTTTAATATGGCGCACACCGAGGGTTAAAACCCATTCTATGCTGGCCAAGCATCTCAGACCAATCGTGCCAAATTTGGAGGCAGGAAAAATAAAACGTATATATACATTTTGGGCACTAGCGGTAAGAATGTATATATACATTTGGACCGTTTAAGGGTTAATGCTGCAATATAGGTAGTAGGTTGGTAGACAGCAGCCACCCAGGGAGGTACTACCGTCCTGCCAAGTGAGTGTAAAACAAAAGCCTGTAATTGTTTTACATGATGGTAGGATTGCTGGTGTCTTTTTTTCTGTCTCATAAACATGCAAGATTTCAGGTATGTCTTGCTACTTCTAGTTACATTTAGGTCACACTACACATGCATGCACAAGCATATATATACACACTCCCTACTGGGTTTTCTTCTTTTTTTCTTACTAGTTCTTGTTCTTGTTTATTTCCACTTATCTCCATGGGGGAAGTGGAACAGAATTCTTCCTCTGTAAGCCATGCGTGTTGTAAGAGGCGACTAAAATGCCAGGAACGAGGGGCTAGTAACCCCTTCTCTTGTATATATTACCAAATGTAAAAGGAGAAACTCATTTTTTCTTTTGGGCCACCCCGCCTTGGTGGGATACGGCTGGTGTGTTGAAAGAAGAGAGAAATAATATTTATGCTGCAAATGCTTAAAATTGATCTTTTGTGTAACTTATTAAATGTGTTTTCCAGATGTCATCAGCCAGCTGTTATCTTCATTGATGAGATTGATTCTCTCCTCAGTCAGCGCTCAGACTCGGAACACGAGAGCTCAAGACGCATCAAAACAGAATTTCTTGTTCAGCTGGTAAGCTGAAAAGTTTGAATTTTTAATAGAATCTACTGGTTTTTTTTAGGTAGCTTTTCATCTGTGCACAACCAATCAAGAATACTTTAATTCCTATAATAGTGATGATTAAAAGAAAATTTAATCCCTTTTATTGTGACTAAAATGAACTCTCAGTGTATGCTTACGGTACTGTGCACCCATTGGTGTATATACACAGATATATACACCAGGTAGTAGGTAGTAGGTTGGTAGACAGCAACCACCCAGGGAGGTACTACCGTCCTGCCAGGTGACTGTGAAACAGAAACCTGAAACTGTTTTACATGATGGTAGGATTGCTGGTGTCTTTTTTCTGTCTCATAAACACGCTGGATAACAGGTATATCTAGCTACTTCTACTTACACTTTAGGTCACACTACACTGGCATGCACATGCATATATATACATACACACATCTAGGTTTTATAGATGGGGTTGTAAAAGAAGTAAATGCTAGGGTGTTGGGGAGAGGGGTGGGATTAAATTATGGAGAATTAAATGCAAAATGGGAGTTGACACAGTTACTTTTTGCTGATGATACTGTGCTTATGGGAGATTCTAAAGAAAAGTTGCAAAGGTTAGTGGATGTTATGTTATTTTCCCTTATTTATCATCAAGGTTCTACATGTACTAGCATAGGGTATTTACTTAAGGTCTTAGGGTAAAAGGAGGACATTATTAGGCTAAAAGATCCTTACTCAGGTTTAGCTGCTGCATCTGAAACTTATTGGTCCTTTCACATTCCTCTTAAAGGTTATTTAAACCAACATTATAAAAATAGAGCTATATTAAGAAGTATATACATATAATATACAGGTCTCCACTCCTAAACATATAATCAGCCTTTCCCAAAGCACATGGCTCAGCTGCCACCTTCAACTCTCTTTTTCTCAACATTTCTTAACCCTCCAGTGTCTTGATACACTGAAGATCACTGAATGTCATAGTAACATCGATCTACAACCCTCCCCATTACCTTTTGGGCACTCATTCAGCCCTGAAGCCGAGTTAAAATCAGCACCTACAACACCAGCTCACTCCAGCCGCCATTGTTCTCAGGAAGAGGATTGTGGGAAAACAGCATCTCTCTAAGCTCCTCCCCCTCAAAACATAAACACATCACTTTGCAAATCCTCTCAACATATCTTATGTTATTACAATGAGACATGCAACTTATAATTAATTAGTTAATAAAATGTGTGCATTATTTATATAACCTATTATATTGAGAAAATCAGTTTAATCAGCTCTTAAGTTTTTAAGGCTGGCCAAGCCTTTTAAACTCCCCTAAGCAGTACTTCTGATTAATTCAATATAATTAGGCATTCATGTTATTTAATTACAACAATACATGCTGGGTTCCAATAGCCCCCATAACAAGTCCATAATACCCCATAACAGTGGATGAGTTTGGGAGAGTGTGTAAAGGTAGAAAGTTAAAAGTGAACATAGATAAGAGTAAGGTGATGAGGGTATCAAACGATTTAAATAAAGAAAAATTGGATATCACATTGGAGAGAGGGATTATGGAAGAAGTAAATGTTTTCAGATATTTGGGAGTTGACGTGTCAGCGGATGGGTTTATGAAGGATGAGGTTAACCATAGAATTGATGAAGGAAAAAAGGTGAGTGGTGCATTGAGGTATCTGTGGAGACAAAAAACGTTATCCATGGAGGCAAAGAAGGGAATGTACGAAAGTATAGTGGTACCAACACTCATATGGGTGTGAAGCATGGGTTGCAAATGCTGCAGCGAGGAGGCGGCTGGAGGCAGTGGAGATGTCCTGTCTAAGGGCAATGTGTGGTGTAAATATTATGCAGAAAATTCGGAATGTGGAAATTAGGAGAAGGTGTGGAGTTACTAAAAGTATTTGTCAGAAGGCTGAAGAGGGGTTGTTGAGGTGGTTTGGTCATTTAGAGAGACTGGATCAAAGTAGAATGACTTGGAGAGCGTATAAATCTGTAGGGGAAGGAAGGCGGGGTAGGGGTCGTCCTAGAAAGGTTGGAGGGAAGGGGTAAAGGAGGTTTTGTGGGCGAGGGCTTGGACTTCCAGCAAGCGTGTGTGAGCGTGTTAGATAGGAGTGAATGGAGACGAATGGTTTTTGGGACATGACGATCTGTTGGAGTGTGAGCAGGGTAACATTTTGTGAAGGGATTCAGGAAAACCAGTTAATTGATTTAGTTGGACTTGAGTTCTGGAAATGGGAAGTACAATGCCTGCACTTTAAAGGAGGGGTCTGAGATAGTGACAGCTGGGAGGGACTTTTCTCAGCTGTCGTATCTGAGCTCCTCTGCAAAGACAGTGATTATGTATGAGTGTGGTGAAAGTGTTGAATGATGATGAAAGTATTTTCTTTTTGGGGATTTTCTTTCTTTTTGGGTCACCCTGCCTCGGTGGGAGACGGCCGACTTGTTGAAAAAAAAAAAAAAAAATCTAGGTTTTCTTCTTTTTCTTAATAGCTCTTGTTCTTTTTATTTTCTCTATTGTCCATGGGGAAGTGGAAAAGAATCTTTCCTCCGTAAGCAATGCGTGTCGTATGAGGCGACTAAAATGCCGGGAGAAATGGGCTAGTAACCCCTTCTCCTGTACAAATTTACTAAAAAAGAGAAGAAGAAAAACTTTATAAAACTGGGTTGTTTGAATGTGCGTGGATGTAGTGCGGATGATAAGAAAGAGATGATTGCCGATGTTATGAATGAAAAGAAGTTGGATGTCCTGGCCCTAAGCGAAACAAAGCTGAAGGGGGTAGGCAAGTTTCAGTGGGAGAAATAAATGGGATTAAGTCAGGAGTATCTGAGAGAGTTAGAGCTAAGGAAGGGTAGCAATAATGTTGAAGGATCAGTTATGGAAGGAAAAGAGGGAATATGAATGTGTAAATTCAAGAATTATGTGGATTAAAATAAGGGTCGGATGCGAAAAGTGGGTCATAATAAGCGTGTATGCACCTGGAGAAGAGAGGAGTGTAGAGGAAAGAGAGAGATTTTGGGAGATGTTAAGCGAATGTATAGGAACTTTTGAACCAAATGAGAGAGTAATTGTGGTAGGGGACCTAAATGCTAAAGTGGGAGAAACATGCAGAGAGGGTGTAGTAGGTAAGTTTGGGGTGCCAGGTGTAAATGATAATGGGAGCCCTTTGATTGAACTTTGTATAGAAAGGGGTTTAGTTATAGGTAATACATATTTTAAGAAAAAGAGGATAAATAAGTATACAAGATATGATGTAGGGCATAATGACAGTAGTTTGTTGGACTATGTATTGGTAGATAAAAGACTGTTGAGTAGACTTCAGGATGTACATGTTTATAGAGGGGCCACAGATATATCAAATCACTTTTTAGTTATAGCTACAGTGGGAGTAAAAGGTAGATGGGATACAAGGAAAATAGAATCAGTAAGTAAGAGAGAGGTGAAGGTTTATAAACTAAAAGAGGAGGCAGTTAGGGTAAGATATAAACAACTATTGGAGGATAGATGGGCTAGTGAGAGTGTAGGCAATGGGGTCGAAGATGTATGGGGTAGATTTAAAAATAAAGTGTTAGAGTGTTCAGCAGAAGTTTGTGGTTACAGGCGAGTGGGTGCGGAGGGAAGAGGAGCGATTGGTGGAATGATGATGTAAAGAGAGTAGTAAGGAGAAAAAGTTAGCATATGAGAGGTTTTACAAAGTAGAAGTGATGCAAGGAGGGAAGAGTATATGGAGAGAAAAAGAGAGGTTAAAAGAGTGGTGAAGCAATGTAAAAAGAGAGCAAATGAGAGAGTGGGTGAGATGTTATCAGCAAATTTTGTTGAAAATAAGAAAAAGTTTTGGAATGAGATTAATAAGTTGAGGAAGCCTAGAGAACAAATGGATTTGACAGTTAAAAATAGGAGAGGAGAGTTATTAAATGGAGAGTTAGAGGTATCGGGAAGATGGAGAGAATATTTTGAGGAGTTGTTAAATGTTGATGAAGACAGGGAAGCTGTGATTTCGTGTGTAGGGCAAGGAGGAATAACATCTTGTAGGAGTGTGGAAGAGCCAGTTGTGGGTGTAGGGGAAGTTCGTGAGGCAGTGGGTAGAATGAAAGCTGGGATTGATGGGATAAAGATAGAAATGTTAAAAGCAGGTAGGGATATAGTTTTGGAGTGATTGGTGCTATTATTTAATAAATGTATGGAAGAGGGTAAGGTACCTAGGGATTGGCAGAGAGCATGTATTGTTCCTTTGTATAAAGGCAAAGGGGACAAAAGAGAGTGCAAAAATTATAGGGGAATAAGTCTGTTGAGTGTACCTGGTAAAGTGTATGGTAGAGTTATTATTGAAAGAATTAGGAGTAAGACAGAAAGCAGGATAGCAGATGAACAAGGGGGCTTTAGGAAAGGTAGGGGGTGTGTAGACCAAGTGTTTACAGTGAAACATATAGGTGAACAGTATTTGGATAAGGGTAAAGATGTTTTTGTGGCATTTATGGATTTGGAAAAGGCGTATGATAGGGTAGATAGGGGGGCAATGTGGCAGATGTTGCAGGTGTATGGAATAGGAGGAAGGTTACTGAAAGCAGTGAAGAGTTTTTATGAGGATAGTGAGGCTCAGGTTAGAGTGTGTAGGAGGGAAGGGGACTATTTCCCAGTAAAAGTGGGCCTTAGACAAGGATGTGTGATGTCACCGTGGTTGTTCAATATATTTATAGATGGGGTTGTAAGAGAAGTGAATGCGAGGGTCTTGGCAAGAGGTGTGGGACTAAAAGATAAAGAAGCAAATACAAAGTGGGAGTTGTCACAGTTGCTTTTTGCTGATGACACTGTGCTTTGGGAGATTCTGAAGAGAAGTTGCAGAGGTTGGTGGATGAATTTGGTAGGGTGTGTAAAAGAAGAAAATTGAAAGTGAATATAGGAAAGAGTAAGGTGATGAGGATAACAAAAAGAATAGGTGACGAAAGATTGATATCAGATTGGAGGGAGAGAGTATGGAGGAGGTGAATGTATTCAGATATTTGGGAGTGGACATGTCAGCAGATGGGTCTATGAAGGATGAGGTGAATTATAGAATTGATGAGGGGAAAAGGGTGAGTGGAGCACTTCGGAGTCTGTGGAGACAAAGAACTTTGTCCATGGAAGTAAAGAGGGGAATGTATGAGAGTATAGTTATACCAACGCTCTTATATGGGTGTGAAGCATGGGTAATGAATGTTGCAACGAGGAGAAGGCTGGAGGCAGTGGAGATGTCGTGTCTGAGGTCAATGTGTGGTGTGAATATAATGCAGAGAATTCGGAGTTTGGAAATTAGGAGGAGGTACGGGATTACCAAAACGATTGTCCAGAGAGCTGAGGAGGGGTTGTTGAGGTGGTTTGGACATGTAGAGAGAATGGAACGAGACAGAGTGACTTCGAGAGTGTATAAATCTGTAGTGGAGGGAAGGCGGGGTAGGGGTCGGCCTAGGAAAGGTTGGAGGGAGGGGGTAAAGGAAGTTTTGTGTGCGAGGGGCTTGGACTTCCAGCAAGCATGTGTGAGCGTATTTGATAGGAGTGAATGGAGGCACATGGTTTTTAATACTTGACGTGCTGTTGGAGTGTGAGCAAAGTAACATTTATGAAGGGATTCAGGGAAACCGGCAGGCCGGACTTGAGTTCTGGAGATGGGAAGTACAGTGCCGGCACTCTGAAGGAGGGGTGTTAATGTTGCAGTTTTATAACTGTAGTGTAAAGCACCCCTCTGGCAAGACAGTGATGGAGTGAATGATGATGAAAGTTTTTCTTTTTCGGGCAACCCTGCCTTGGTGGGAATCGGCCGATGTGTTAATAAAAAAAATAATAAAAAAACACAGATATACACCTTCTTGAAGATATATACAGTGGACCCTCGGTTTTCGTTGAAAATTCTTTCCAGAATGCTGTTTGAGTGCCGTTACCGAACGAATTTGTTCCCATAAGGACAAATGTAAATTAAATTAGTCATTTCAGACCCCCAAACATACACTTACAAAAGCACTTACGAAAATACACTTACATAATTGCTCGAGTTTGGAGGTGAACGAAAACCGAGGGTCCACTGTATATAGAAATTTCTTTTTAGGTAGGTGTCAGTTGTGGTAGGTAGAGATGAGATTGTTTTGTCATGATCACAGCAGTAATGGACAGCTCTGTAAACAATGGATTTTGTTCGTAATTTCAGAATTAGTCGATCCAGCAGCTTTTGTCCCAATGCTCTTTTGGTGCTTTTTATGAGTACCAAGACCAGGAGTATGTTGGCCATTTACACTTGGTTTTTTACATCTTTCTTTAAAAAATTATTTTATTAATAATTTTCAGATACCTAGTCACTTTTCTCCACTATTGTTATCTACTTTCTCCACTATTATTATCTCTGGAGAAATGCTTTCAGTATTGCTGCAGTGAATCACTTGCACACAGTTGGGAAATGGTTACTGACTGAAATGTTCAGTGGCTGTACATGATATCTTCCCACAATATCTGATTATATTTATTTCCGATTTGATTTACAATCTTTCCTTGCCTGTGGTGAGGATAGCTTTGAGAGAAACTTCTTATTAAAAAATGTTGGGCTTTAAAGTAAGCAAAATAAAAAATATTCTTATTTTTAAACCTTTTTATTTATACACTATATTCTTTTCTAAATCAAGGATGGAGCCACAACAGGGAATGAAGAAAGGCTGTTGGTGGTTGGAGCAACAAATCGGCCTCAAGAATTAGATGAGGCAGCCAGAAGAAGGCTAGTTAAGAAGCTTTACATACCTCTACCTGAAAGTAAGGTGAATAAATATATATGGTGTTTCTACTTTATTAATTATATTTTATGTACTTTGTGTTTAACTTTTTGTATTAAATTGAACATACAGTGGTACCCCGGTTTACGATGGTCCCCAAACTCACCCTTTTATGTAAGTTTATTTTTTTAAATGCTTTTGTAAGTGTAATTTTGGGGGTCTAAAAGGACTAGTCTATTTTACAACATTTCTTAAGGAGATAAATTCGTTTGGTAATGGCACTTGAACAGCATTCTGGAATGAAAAAATATCGTAAACCGGGGTACCACTGTAGTTATGGTTTTTTCCATCTTCAGCAATTAGTCTTATATACGTATAGTGAAACCTTCGTATTTATGGGAATTATATTCCAGAAGACCCCATGATTGTGGAAAAATGGGATACTTAAATACCAAAGCAAAGCTTGTTGAAGAGTTTGACATAAATGTGACAGCTAGATCTAGTCACAGATAATATGCTGCCAACTGTCTCCTTCATGGGCATGTAGATGCTGGAAAACTGTTGTGAATTTCTTCCTCTTCATGAAATAGTTGTAGATACAGCTCTAACTGTGGGAATTGTTACTTCTGAAGACACTGGTCAGCAAAAATTAGAGCATCAGTAAGGTTGGGGGATACCAAGTAAGAAATATTGGTATAATTGCAAGTAAACTACTGTACATTATTACTCTCTTATGTAGGTATCATAACAAAGTTGTGCAGACAAGGAACTTGGACATCCAACATGCATGCATGAGCATGTTAGATAGGAGTGAGCAGAGGCAAGTGATTTTTATGACTTCATGTGCTGTTGCAGTGTGAAGAAGGTAACATGAAGGGATTCAAGGAAAGTGGGTAGTACAGTGCCTGCATTCTGAAGGAGGGAAGGGGATATTGCAGTTTAGAGGGGCATCAGAGCTGTAATGTTGGAGGGCCTCAGGCAAGACAGGGATTGAGTAAAAGTTTCTTCTCTTTTGGGTCATCCTACCTCAGTGGGAGGTGGCTAGTGTGTTAATATAAATAATAAATTAATTTCTGCTTAATATTTTTTTTTTTTTTTTGCAAGATTTATTATATGATAACTTAATACTGTTTTGTTATTGAATCAAGTAATTAATATATAATTTAACTTTTTTAGGCTCGCCAGCAAATTATAGAAAAACTAATGACAAGCCAGAGCCATAGTTTAGTACCAAATGATATTGAATGCATTTGCCAAATGACAGATGGGTATTCTGGAGCTGATATGGCTAACTTGTGTCGAGAAGCTGCCCTGGGACCTATTAGATCTATAAACTTTGCTGACATTCATCACATTTCAGTTGATCAGGTAAAGGATGTTGAAGTTAAATACAGTAATTTTAAATTTTGTTTTTCAGAGTAAAGTAGCAATCCTTTTGAGATTCTTAGTTAATAACCCAGAAAATCATTGGGCATCAGATACACTTTTATTGTTATCATCCTGTTTTTCCTTTTTTGTTAAACATTTCTTGTAACATTCTTATAATTATGTGAACCACTCCCTCAAGGGAAGTTCCTTGATGCTGGTGAGGGGCTCTTGATCTAGGGAGTTGGATCTGTGCTCCAGTTCCCTGAATTGAGCCTGAATACCTTCCATTCCCCCCTCCCTACAGGCGCTGTATAATCCCTATGGGTTTATCGCTCCCCATGATTATAATAATAATGTGAACCACTAAACCTATGTGGGCCATTCACTGCATGGGTAGTGGAGGCTTGATTCTTTGTCCGCTAATTGTTAGACAGATACACACTGCTCTCGTAGCCAGTCAGGCAAAAGGGAGAATATTCTTTTTTGTTAGGCAACATATAAAGATTATAGGTATGATTTTCGATTTATAATATAATAACGCTTGATTCAAATTCCTGTAAAAGAGGGAATTCTAGTAATGCTGTATGACTTAAGTTAGCATCATCATATAGTACTGTAATTATATATGCTCAGGCTCACCTTGAAAACAGTGCTGACTTAGGGATCTCCTCATTAAAGAATAAATGAACATATATTGAAACATTTCTTCTGCTTGACTCAGTGAGATGTCCTTACCCATACTTATTGTGAAATGGAGTAGTAAAAAATAAAATGCTTGATTTATCTATTTGATATTGTGGTTAACAGGTACGTCCAATTTCTGCTGGGGACTTCATGAATGCTTTGCATAGCATCAAAGCAAGTGTGTCTGATAAGGACCTTCAGATGTATGAAGACTGGAATAAGAAGTTTGGCATTTCAGGCAGATAGTGGCAATAGAAAACAAGGAAAACTGAAGTAGGTAGAATGCTTTTGTAAGGTGTTGGTGTCTTCTTATATTTTTTTTAAAGATTATTGTAATATTTTAATTATTTTGACTATCAAGAGAATTGTAGTTGTCCCATGATATGGGGATTCCTTATTCTAAACTTTTCATATTAAAATTACAGCACGACTATAGATGTCAGGGTCTGGCTATTAGATTTACCCAAGTGTTCTTGAGAAGTAAATGTCATTCAGTGTTTCTTTTTCTTCTTTCAACACGTCGGCCGTTTCCCACTGAAGCGGGGTGGCCCAAAAGGAAAAACGAAAGTTTCTCCTTTTACATTTAGTAATATATACAGGAGAAGGGGTTACTAGCCCCTTGCTCCCGGCATTTTAGTCGCCTCTTACGACACGCATGGTCATTCAGTGTTCTTTCTTTCTTTCAACACGTCGGCCGTTTCCCACCGAAGTGGGGTGGCCCAAAATGAAAAACGAAAGTTTCCCATTTTACATTTAGTAATATATACAGGAGAAGGGGTTACTAGCCCCTTGCTCCCAGCATGTTAGTCGCCTCTTACGACACGCATTAAGGAGGAAGAATTCTGTTCCACTTCCCCATGGAGATAAGAGGAAATAAGAACAAGAACTAGTAAGAAAATAGAAGAAAACCCAGAGGGGTGTGTGTATATACATATGCTTGTACATGAATGTGTAGTGTGACCTAAGTGTAAGTAGAAGTAACAAGACATACCTGAAATCTTGCATGTTTATGAGACAGAAAAAAGACACCAGCAATCCTACCATCATGTAAAACAAATACAGGCTTTCGTTTTACACTCACTTGGCAGGACGGTAGTACCTCCCTGGGCGGTTGCTGTCTACCAACCTACTACCATTCAGTGTTATGTTCGTATAAATATTTGATATAATAGTGTGTGTTTTACAGGCTCTGTACCCTCAGCATTTTAGACCTTTCAGCCCTTTTCACTTAATTTTTTTTTTCTAAAGATCTTTGTTGTCACTTTTCAGCTCTGCACTTACAGAATCTTCTTATTCAGTTGGTGTACAGTTGTTTCCTGTTGAAGACTTAAATTACCATGTATTCATTTCCAATTCTGGTAGTACCATTTGAGTTTGCATGGCTTATAGTACACCTTTGCTACCAAGGAAAATGAGGCTACTATGTATAAGCTGAATGCCAAGTCTGAAAGTACTGTACTTGGGTAATTACCTTTTTTTTTTTTAATTTTCTAAACTTGCTTGATAAGTCTGTCATTAAATAAACTAATGTCTATTTTGTACCTTCTCCCATATTCTAATAACTGTGTTATTAGACAGAATTACAGAAGAAAAAAGAAATTGCTTTTGTATGGAGTTAAATGTCTTTCTGAGGTAAAGATGACATCTTATATAAAGTTTTTATTACATAATAGTAAAATTTATTTACTGAATTGTTAAACTTGTATGTTTTTTTAAGATTTACAAGAAGCTTTCATGGAAAAATAACATTATATTTACTATATACAATTTATTTATGGACATTTAACACTGATGTATACTTAACATATTCCACAAATAATTATTCATAGATATTTATGTTATAGAATAACATTAGAATCATTAGAATCTTCACATATAATGCATATCTATTTCTTGCAACCATAAACTATTAAAAATATAAAACATTTTTTGCAAATATATTTACATTTGATAGCATTTTATCATCAAATATGGAACATTGCTTTTAAAATAGTCACAGTAAGGCACAACCTGTAAACTTATAAAATAAAAGTAACCCCTTTCAGTAATGATTGTGTGCATATATTTTGTACCAGTGAATAAAACTTTCCGTGCATTACTTAAGAATGTGTAACAGATTAGTTATACTGTATATCCAAAGCACAGAGGAAGTAGCTGAACATCCAACATGATAGTAACAACTATACAACATATAGGGAATATATGTTTGGAGTGGATTTTTTTTTACTTTCACAAAAATTCTTTAAACTTGGCCTCAGAAATAATTAGGAACAAGGTATCGGCATATCAGATGTAATTTATATAATGATTCACACACACATAGAATAAAAAAGCTTGAATTTTACACTTCATCTGTTTTGGGTCAACATTAAAATGGAATGGGTGGGATATGAACCCACAGTGAGCAAGTCCTTAACCTTTAAAAATATGCAATTGTTGGATGAGCTGCTATATTAAATTTTGTTTAATTTTGCCTCAGTTGTCACTATAGTACTTAAATTATATACTTTAATATATTGGTCAATGAAAAGGTTAAAATAATGTGAATTTATTTTTTAGAATAAAATGTAATCATAAATTTTTCTTCAGTTACAAATTGTTTCTTAGAATTAGCAGGAAATTATAAATTCTAACAACACTGTATGTCTAGGTAGTAGGTTGGTAGACAGCAACCGCCCAGGGAGGTACTACTGTCCTGCCAAGTGAGTCTAAAACGAAAGCCTGTAATTGTTTTACATGATGGTAGGATTGCTGGTGTCTTTTTTCTGTCTCATAAACATGCAAGATTTCAGGTATGTCTTGTTACTTCTACTTACACTTAGGTCACACTACACATTCATGTACAAGCATATGTATATACACACACCCCTCTGGGTTTTCTTCTATTTTCTTACTAGTTCTTGTTCTTATTTCCTCTTATCTCCATGGGGAAGTGGAACAGAATTCTTCCTCCGTAAGCCATGTGTGTCGTAAGAGGCGACTAAAATGCCGGGTGCAAGTGGCTAGTAACCCCTTCTCCTGTATATATTACTAAATGTAAAAGGAGAAACTTTCGTTTTTTCTTTTGGGCCACCCTGCTTCGGTGGGAAACGGCCGACGTGTTGAAAGAAAGAAGAAAGATATATATACACACACCCCTCTGGGTTTTCTTCTATTTTCTTACTAGTTCTTGTTCTTATTTCCTCTTATCTCCATGGGGAAGTGGAACAGAATTCTTCCTCCGTAAGCTATGCGTGTCGTAAGAGGCGACTAAAATGCCGGGAGCAAGGGGCTAGTAACCCCTTCTCCTGTATATATTACTAAATGTAAAAGGAGAAACTTTCGTTTTCCCTTTTCGGCAACCCCGATTCGGTGGGAAACGACCGACGTGTTGAAAGAAAGGAACACTGTATGTAATTTGTATAGCTTAATTTCTTAAGTAACATTTTGCAGTGTCAGCTTTTACATAACAGCAGTCAATTCATTGAAAGTTAACCATCCATTCTTGGTGTTGGAGAAAAATGGCATAAAATACCGAAATGATGGAAAATGAGGCAAATGCAGTATAATTCAATCCTTTATTTAGTGTTTTTGCCCACACAGTAGACTTAATCAAGTCACAGATAAACCTGGAGGTAAAGGATGATCCTATAGTATATATATATATAGGCAGTGTAATGAGGGGATGAATTAGGTTAGTGTGTTGAAGCTAAAACCTTGGATAGTTGTTTTTTGTTGTTGTTTTAAATACACTGGCCATCTCCCACCCAGGTTGGGTGACCCAAAAAAGAAACTCCTTCACCATCATTCACTCTGTCACTATCTTGAAACTGCAAATATCCCACCCCCTCCCTCAGAGTGCAGGCACTGTACTTTCCACCTCCAGGACTGAAGTCTGGCTAACCAGTTTCCCTGAATCCCTTCACAAAATGTTACCTTGCTCACATTCCAACAGCTCGTTATGTCCCAAATACCATTTGCCTCCATTCATTTCTATCTAACACTTAACCTGACTCTTCACCAAACTACACTTTCAATATATATGCTCATCCTCCCTCTTTAGGTTTATTTGCAACTTGATAAAACCCACTATGTGGGCGAAGTGTCATCAGTAAAGGATCACATTATACTCTTGTTTTTTTTCCTTGCTTGGTATTCTTGTCAAATATTTAGAAGCATCATTATTCAAAGCTTTAACATTACCACATTGCGATAGAACACAGGTTGTGAATTACTGATAATGTACACTACTTGCTATAACATTGGTGTTTTTTATTACCAAGATAGTCTGCTGTCTGCTGAACAATGTATGGAATGATTAATGATTTTGCATTAGTGTGAATCATGCTCAATGTTATTTAAAGTAATCGTTAGTCATTTTAAGAGTGGGTTCTCAAGATATACAGTTATGTTCCTTAGTTGAAAAACTTTTGACGGCACTGTAGATTAACATAGGCACTACTGGTGGTTTAATAGCTTTACTTGAAGTTTTATCTCTATACGGGCTCCACTATAGGTGGTTTTGTATAAAAGTTGAAAGAAAGATTTCACCTTGCTGTAAATCACATGTCATGCAGTGGCATAAATATCTACTCTTGAGTACCTGTAAACACTTCCTGGCACTATATAATGCACTCAGATACCAGTGTAATAAAAGTAAGGCTAATTTATATTTCAAGGTGTTTACTACCTTTATTTTTCTTAGCATTCAAAGACATTTTAAAATAATGATCTCTATTTTCCTAAGTGATTTCTGAGGTATCAAGGCTGTTATTTGCCACTGAACTCAGAGCCAACATGATTTTCATATGAGATTGCTGGTATCTTTTTCAATGACACTTTTTTCTTTGCCCATGTCTTAAAAATTAGTGGAATTTATGTAATTCCTCTGTAGTTACTGGTATTCATCCTAATCAGATTTTTAGCTTTTCATTTGGTTAAATTACTTTCATTGAACTTAAGGTTGTTGGAAGGGTGGATGTAAGGAAGAGAGAAAACACAAAAAGGTAGGGACAGAGACAACATTTGCAGTTAAGAATCATAACTAATTGCTTAACAAAGAATTTAAGATTTCATTATTCCAACTTTGAAAGTTAATTTCATTAGAATTTTACTTATTTTTATTATAGAAAGTTTGGTGATAATAACAGTAGTAATGTATATTAGTAAAGCTGCATGAAAATTGCAAAACATAACAAGTTAAGACCCTTTAATTTAATAATAATAATAATACAGTGGTACCTTGGCATACGAACAGCTCCCAACTCGAACAATTATGATTGGTCTTCTGCTAAAACTGTCTACCCTACGTCCAACTTTCATAGTCGCCGCCTGGTTGAATCCTCCCTTATACACAACTTTCCCTGTATGAATCTTAGCCCTGGCTTTGTCTCTGTTGATGCTTTCCTCTCCCATTACATTGTTAAATGCTCCAAACTTCAGAACACCCGTGACTCAACCTGATTCCTTCCCCTTTCATCTCTTCCCCCTTCTCCTTTTTCTCCTATGGGTTTTCTTTTCTTTCTTTTCTTTTGCCTTGTATTTGTCCTTTATTTTATTCGTCTTTTCCTCCCTCTGTGTTCTCGTCCTACCCATGCGGGCCGCCAGCTTCTTTGCAGTGCTCCTTTCCTAGAATATGACTGTCTCCACTACTACTACTACCACCACTTCCACTACTACCTCCATTATTACCCCACTCTCTTGTACCCTCTCCCTGTCTGCCTGCCTATAAATACTCCTTCCACCTGTTCTGTGTGTTAGTGTGACTTTGTAAATGGTCCAAGTCGGGCCGAAACATCGTCGTAAGCTACTCTCTTTTTATATGTGCGGGTTGTGTGTGTATAATTATGTAAGTGTATTTTTGGGGGTCTGAGACTGATTAATCTAATTTACATTATTCCTTATGGGAACAAATTTGTTCGGTATCAGCACTCGAACAGCCTTCTGGAACGAATTAAGCTCGTAACCCGAGGTACCACTGTAGTGTTATAATATTGAGTAGTAGGTTGGTAAACAGCAACTGCCCAGGGAGGTACTACCGTCCTGCCAAGTGAGTGTAAAACAAAAGCCTGTAATTGTTTTACATGTTGGTAGGATTGCTGGTGTCTTTTCTGTCTCATAAACATGCAAGATTTCAGGTATGTCTTGCTACTTTTACTTAGGTCACACTACACATGCATGTACAATCATATATATACACACCCCTCTGGGTTTTCATCTATTTTCTTGCTAGTTCTTGTTCTTGTTTATTTCCTCTTATCTCCATGGGGAAGTGGAACAGAATTCTACCTCCGTAAGCCATGCATGTCGTAAGAAGCGACTAAAATGCCGGGAGCAAGAGGCTAGTAACCCCTTCTCCTGTATACATTATTAAAGTTAAAAAAAGTAACTTTTGTTTTTCTTTTTGGGCCACCCCGCCTCGGTGGGAATTGGCCAGTTTGTTGAAAGAAAAAAGAAGACTTATAATATTAAGCTTCATATCATACTAACAAAGTTAAAACTTCCTTGATAATTCACATTTCTTAGTAGCTAAATTAATTTATTTTGTCAATGAATCGCATAACAGATTTATAAATTTCTTTAACAGCCAATGATTGCACATATCGATATAGTTTTCAAATAATATTTCTGCCTAAAACACCTCTTTCCCACATGTTTGAAAAATGAGGGTAGTGATATTGAAGGGGCAGCTGAAGGGTATCAATTTCCATTTGCAGACAAAAAACTGATCTGGGGCTTTTGAGACAGTATACAAGTGTTTTTATTTCCACCATTTTCCGATTCTGAGGGATACATTATTTCTTATTGTAAATGTTCTTTCTAAATACTATTAGGCAAATCAAAAACTAATAAATTCGTATAGGGTTGCAGAAAACCTGTAAAATAACCTGATAATTCTTTTGTAACTATTTTGCATTTTTGAAGGCTATGTATGCATTGATAGCCTTATTTAAAACTTGTAAAAATCTGATTGTCAGAACTATGCCCAGAGTTTCAAAAATTTAGTTATATCAGACAATTTTAAAAATTGTAGTAATGAAAAAATATTATTTTGGTGCAAAGGAAGCACAAGGTTGTGTTTTGAGGAAAATTTCACAATATTGTAATTTAATTTTGATTTGTATATTGAATTAGGAGATAAATTCTTCTTTAAATTACAGTGAAAAGCCTGTTGCATACATTATTTCTTATTGATTGTGGTGAACAGTACTGTATTGATCATTGTACAATATTTAGCATTAACCACCTGTAAATATTTCATCTTCCCTTTACACTAATTACATAATAAGGGTGTCAACCGTTGCATGTGCATGTATGTCAAGTAACTTCAGTTCCTGTATATGGACTCGTGTTCTCCAAAAACTGGTCCTAGAGCTACCAGGCTGTGGGTAAACTTAGTGAATTTGTATACTTAATTGATAAAGATACCTAAGAAATTCCATTTAAGAGATAACAGTAGCTTTTGTTTTTTCAAGTCTTCTCTGGGTTTTATTTAGCTTCAAGCATGAGAGAGAAATTGAAGAGCCATAAATTAATGTTTTTTTTTTTAAAGCCAGTGTGAGTTGCAGACTCATACTGGCTTTATTTGGAGTAATGCAGTTGAAGAATTGATTTCAGATGGAATCTGTTAGTATGATGCGATGTTGAAGTATAAAGCCTTAATATAACAGACTTGAAATAAGACTGAATTCACTGGATAAAATTGTACCTTTAACTCATTTATTTTCAATGTTTATTGCAGTGTATCTGTAAATTGCATGTACAGTACTATGCTAGGTATACAGTACAACACACTAGTATTTTTTTTGCAGTTTTTTAACATTTTACTTTAACAGACACTAAAAATGATCCCTATTAATCCATTATATCCAGGGTTCACCATCTAAATATCTGACCATTTTGTAAACTTATGGATCTCTATAGGGAATCATGAATTATATCAGGTGCCTGTTCCTTGAGCTCCCAGACAACAAAAACCTCCAACAACTCACTATTCATTCTAGGTTTTCTTATAATGATAGTGAATTTTGTTGCTTAAATATATAGGAAACAAGTATATACAGAAGTCTTAACTGGTACTTGTAGGCACTTCATGCAGTCTGTGGTGGAGTATTTTGTTTTTCAGTGTAGCGATCCACCTCCAGCACGCAATTGATAATTTGTATAAAATACCTTGGGAGGTTAAGATATCTGGTAAATTTATGCAGCATATATTTAGAGGCAAGATTATTAACCCTTTGGGGGTCGGTGCCGTACTAGTACATTTTACGAGCAGGGGTTGGTGCCGTACTAGTACGCGTAAATTCTAGCGGCCTCAAATTAAGTGGAAATGGCTAGTAGCCCTACATATGAAAGAATGGGTCTATGTGGTCAGTGTGCGCAGTATAATGAGAGAAAAAAAAATTCCGACCGTTTTTTTCGTTTAAAACAGCGACTTTGCAGTCTATTTTCGTATGGTATTTATTGATGTATTCTTGTTTTCTTGGTCTCATTTGATAGAATGAAAGATATATTACAGAAATAGAGATGATTTGATTGGTTTGACAATGACAAGTACCTTGAAATTGAGCTCAAAGTAGCAAAAATGTTAGATTTTTGACGATGTTCAAGAGTAAACACATCACACCATACGTCCAATATACATCAACTGGGGAGTCTAATATTCATGCACAAGTGCTCTGATATTATTTATACCATTTGTACAATGATGCAGTTGTATACATAACAGTAAATCTTCTATTTTTTTTGTGAGAAATAAAAATTCAAAATGAAAAGCAAAAGTAATGTAAGAGGGGCCTGGAGACATGACTAATGAACAGAGAAGATGTTATTTTAGTGCCAGGAATGTCTGCCTTGTTTATTCTGGACCCTATTTTGAAATTGGCATCGTTTGAAATTTGTGTGAAATTGGCCAAATTGCCATTTTCTGACCACTATTTTGGGTAGTTGAAATTGGTAAATAGGCGGTTTCTTGTACTCAATCGATAGAAGAAATGGAGTTCTAGCGAAATAGCTATAATTTTAGTAGACTGAAACATTGGAATTTGCCGAAAATAGGGCTCAAAGTGGGCGAATCGCCGATGTGTAAATGTCATCAATACCGCTAACTTCACGAAAGCATAATTCCGTTAGTTTTCGATCAAATTTCATAATTTTGGTGGCGTTATGATCGGAAAAAGATTCTCTATCATTCCATAAGAATTATTTTTTTTTTTTTTTTTTTTTTTTTAAATTTCGACCCCAGGAACAGTTTTCCGAAAAGGCCTGTCGACCCCCAAAGGGTTAAACTTAACCATTAAAACATCATTTTTTTTTTCACAGAAATTCAATGATAAAACAACCTGATGATAATTTCTATTATTAAGCTAAGTTTGTAGATTATACCTCTGTGATTCCTTATTTGAGAATCCACATATATTTTCATTTATTATTGCTTGGTACACAACGGAAAACTGCATCTTCCCTTTTATTTCAGTCGTAAAATATTGCCATATTTTTGGTTATGTGGAAAAGGGTTGCAGCTTTGACCTAAACCTCTAACTCTGCTTCAGTAAGTGAGAATGAGAATATAGCATTGTCCTGTTGTATTGCCAGGACTAACCCAAGGTATCCTCAAGGCCATGTGCATCTTATTAAATGAGTTGATTTGTGAAGTAATTATTTAATGAAAGCAATTACTCCAGGTACTGTACAGTAATTATGAACTATTGTTTAAGAAAATGTTATTCTGGTCACCAACATTAGTGTTAGAATGTAAGAGTGAAATCATGTGGTAGTACTGTGAAGCAAACTGTGGGATGATTATTAAATTACAACAAAATGTGGCACTATCAAATACTGAAACCCATGAAATGTGTTAGACTACATTTGATTGGAGTTGAAGTATGGTACAGCTGATAAATGATAAAAAGACACATACAGCAAAAAGATTCCTTCATTATTACAATAGTTTCCCTACACAAGACTATAAAATCTCTGGAATATCAACAATACAGACATACAGTATATGTAGTGCTGAATTGGTTTAGTCACATGTTGGATATAGTTGTAGTCGAGATACCTGATGCACTATAGGCCAGGTTACATATCAGGCAATGCCGAGGTGAGTGGTCAGGTTGGGTCCAGGCAGTGGAGGTCATGTAACATTGGATGTGACCTGGATAATGAGGGCAGGTCCTAGTAATGTGTATTTGTCAGGTTGTTTCAAAATGGGTTTAGCTAAAATGTACTTGCCTCTGTTCTTTATGGAGTTAAAATATAGCTGCTGAGTCAATACATAACACTGTTGCTTTCCTGGCACATGAGATGCAATTTGAAGTTCAGGAGATATGCATGTGTTTTTCTCTGTACCACACATTGTGTACCGTCCATCCTACTGGCGTATCTATATTCTTGTAGTAAAGTATCTAAGTCCTGTCATGATTTTTCTTTGGACATGCAATTGCATCCCCCTCCCCACATGGGATATTGTATACCCCCTATGTACTTAGTGAGATGGGGAATCCTCATGATTTCTTTAATAGTTTGTGGTGTGTGTGTGTACTGCTGCTCCAATGTCAGTTGTATGTAGAACAGGGTGAAGAAAGTCACTGTCTGACCTATTCATAGACTCAGCCTGTGATCAATGGTAGTATTTTCCCTTGGATTTGAAAATATGTTAAGGGTTTTAGTCTTTTTAAAGTTGGTAATGTGTTTAGGAAATGTTAAGGCAGAAAAGATTCTCTTTATATTCTTGTTCTTTGGGTTAGTGTTCAATGCCACAGATCCTGAGGGTGCACAGAAAAAAAGCCTATTAACACACAATCACCCATGATGAGAGAAGCAGTGAATTAGATCATTTTTATTTGTTTGCTTCCTGTAGATTTTGTATTTGAATTTTTTTTCTTGATAAGAATGATATTAAGAAAAAAATAAGTCACTGTTCCTCTTCCAAGGTAAATTTTATTGAGGATTTCCCTTGGTTGAGTTGTTCCCTGAAACTGAAAGTTGGAACATCTGGGTACTGTGACAAAGTTGTGTCCAATATATCTTAACTAAGTAATATTGCAGGGAATGATGTTGAATCAGTCTCTCTCTACATGCTAAAGGTAGAGGTTTGCCAGTACTGCACTAAGGGAAAAACCTATGGTCATCCTGAACCTCTGCTTGTGGAAGCTGAGCAGGTTGAAAATTATGCACAGTTTAAGATTCTGTGTGGATATTGGGAGGTCATTGCCAATGAACGTGGTGGTGTGGATGAAGGCAATTTCCTTGTTAATGGGACCTAGTAAATAAATTATGTCTAGGCTGTCAAGCTTCTTATTTTTGGTGACGATGTACAGATGTGCTGGGAGATTGCCTGAGTGTTACATGTGTGATAAGATCCTTGGCCAGCAGACTGGTTAAATTATGGGATGCACTGCCAGTGTCAAGAGTGATGGGGCATAATGGTATATTTGGTTTGTAAGTTTTGGATAACTTATAGATGTGTGCCAGTCTAGAGTTGGAGGATAGAAGGTAATAAAGACTTTTTTTTTTACTGTGGTGTCCTGGAAAATATGTTGGGCTTTGATGAAGGCTTTTGTGCCATGGATCAAGGATCCCCAAATAAATCCTGAATCTTCCCTTGATAACTATTATTAAATATTACCACTTTTCCCTCATCAGCTGTTTTAATCATTACATTTATGTTTCTTGGCTAGGTTACTCATTGCATTGATGTAACATCTTGATAGAGCAGGTGTAGTGGATTCTTGCAGAGCAACAGCTAAGATTTCCTGAATGTATCTTTTGAGGAAATCCAAGTCATTATTTTTCTGGTTCTGTGTGATAAATATGTTGTCCTGGTTTCCAGAGTCCTGTCCAGATACTGAGACCCAAACTAAGGGTCTCTTTCTCAGTGCTAGAGTACTGGTAAGAAATTGAGAATATCTAGTTTTCCAGCCTTTTTCCATGCACTATTGTTGTATAGGGTTTTAAAAAGGCATTTATATTTGTAGCCTGTTACTATGGAAAACTTGCCTCCTGGTGTTGTCAGCCATATACTGGAGCATAGTGACATAGGAACTCAAGTTTTTTGGCATGATCAAAGACTATTTCTTTATCCTATGTAAAACTCGACAAAGAAAAGAGGTTAGCCTTTGATTATGCCAGACTGTCTTGGGATTCTCCTAGGGGACTTTATACTCCAGCACATGGCTGACATCAGAAGACAACTTTAGCATAGCAATATATTACAATATATAAATGTAAACACTTTCTTCATACACTGCAACATCAGCACATGGACATATGCTGGGAAACTAGACATAAGACAGTTTGTCTTACTGGCTCTCCACTGTTGAGACAGAGGCCTTTAGTCTGCACCTCAAAATCTTGACAGGAATTTGGAAACCAATGTGTCTCTGGTTTCACATGAAACCAGAGACATACTGATTTAGATTTCCTTAAAGGATACATTCAGAAAATCTTAGCTGTAGCTCTGGTTTATCAAGGCATTTCATCGATACCTTAAGTAACCTAGCCAAATAACACAATGATTACAGCAGCTGAGAAGGGAATATGAGTGGTAATACTTAACAGCAGCAGTTTTCACAAGAAGATGCAGGATTTACTTGGGGATTCTGATACCTATGAGAGTACCATGGCACAAAAAACTTTCATCAATCCTGACATTCTCCAGTACTACATCACAGGGAAAGAGGCTTCAGTAATTTATGCCCTTCAACCCTAGACTGGCACACATCTGTGGATAGCCCAAAACACAAACCAAATATACTATTATGCCTCATCAGTGACAGTGGCAGTGCTTCCCACAAGTAACTGGTTTGCTGGGCAAGCATCTATACTTTTATACACACCCAACTTTTCACACCTGAAACAATTGGGCAATCTCCCGACACATCTGAACACCACCACTGTAAGAAAAGAAGCTTTCAAGCCTGGACATAGTTCCTTATTTACTAAGAGTCCCCATTGATAAGATACTTGCCTTTCTCCACAACCTCTTTCACTGGCATTGAACTCCCTGTACCTGCACAGGATTTCATTGATTTTATTGGACTTTGCATAACTTTCAAACCTGTTCTCATATGAGAACAGGTTCTACAAGCAGAGGTTTAGGATGGCCATGGGTTCTCCTCTTAGTGTAGTACTACCTTGAGCATCTAGAAAGTGACCAGTTTAACATAATTCCCCACTACATTATACGGTTAGGATATTTTGATGTTTGTCACAGTACCCTGACATTTCAACCTTCATAGTTCACTTTGGATGAGGAACAGTTTTTTTCCCTATTTTTTCCTCAGCGTCCTCTTTCTTGGGATAATAACATCTTCCAGTATGAATTTTACAGGAAGAGACGACAAATTGATCTAATCCACTACTACTTTCATCATGATCTCAGAACAAAGAGGTAGATGATGATAAGTATTTCTATGCACCCTCCAGGACTGTAGCAGAGAAAATCTACTTGAAAATGAATTTATAGAACTTTCTTCTGCCTTAAAATCCTGAACACACTATCAACTCTTGCAAGACTAAAGCCCTTAACATATTTTCACATCCCAGGGGGATTACTACCACCAGCTACAGGTTAATTCTTTGAATAGGACAGAGATTTCAATCACCCTATTGTACACACTGCTGACATTGGAGTAGTAGTAGTAGCAGTTAGCACAAGCTATTAAGGAAATCACCAAGATTCTTCATTCCATGAAGTACAGAGGAGGGGGTATGCATTATTCCATGTGAGGGATGCAATCTCATGTACAATGAAGAAACATCAATAGGCTTGAATACTCAACTACAAGAACACATACACAAGCAGGATGGACGACACATGATATGCAGGTGTGGTATACTTGAAAACACACACACGAAGATCGAGGAAGGGCAAAGAAGACCGCAGACAGAGTATAGGCTAGGTGGCCAAAGACTGCAAACCTCACTCAAGGAGAAAGATCTTGGGGTGAGTATAATACTGAGCACATCTCCGGAAGCACACATCAACCAGATAACTGCTGTAGCATATGGGCGACTGGCAAACCTGAGAATAGTTCCGATACCTCAGTAAGGAATCGTTCAAGACACTGTACACCGTGTACGTCAGGCCCATACTGGAGTATGCAGCACCAGTTTGGAACCCACACCTGATCAAGAAATTAGAGAAAGTGCAAAGGTTTGCAACAAGACTAGTTCCAGAGCTAAGGGGAATGTCCTACGAAGAAAGGTTAAGGGAAATAGGCCTGACGACACTGGAGGACAGGAGGGTTAGGGGAGACATGATAACGACATACAAAATACTGCGAGGAATGGATAAGGTGGACAGAGACAGGATGTTCCAGAGATGGGACACAGAAACAAGGGGTCACAATTGGAAATTGATGACTCGGATGAGTCAAAGGGATGTTAGGAAGTATTTTTTCAGTCACAGAGTTGTCAGGAAGTGGAATAGTCTGGAAAGTGGAGGCAGGAATCATACATAGCTTTAAGGAGAAGTATGATAAAGCTCATGGAGCGGGTAGAGTGATCGAGTAGCAGCCAGTGAAGAGGCGGGGCCAGGAGCTTTGACTCGACCCCTGCAACCACAACTAGGTGAGTGTACACACACACACCTACCTAGCTACCTCTCATGAACTTCTAGCAAGTCTGTATAATGTACCAGGAAAACAACAGAAATGGGTTATATCTTGAAACTCACAGGTCAAAGGTATTTGCATTTTAGCTAAACTCATTGTAAAACTACTCTGAAACACACAAACAAAAACTGAGATTACTAGAGCCTGACTTCATGATCCAGGCCATATCCAATGTTACCCACCCTGACCCCTCACCTCAACAGTATCAGTCCCTGATAGGTCACTTCACCTACACTGGATGAGACATTTCAACTTCAACCTCACCCAGCACCAGATTCCACCTCCCAGAACTATATGTTGCTTATTTTGATTTTCTTTTTTTAACCACATTTTTTTTGTTGCCATAAACACATAACGAATGTAAGTAGACTCCTTTCAGGAAAGATGTAGGGCATGGGTGAGTATGATGTAAAATATAAAAATGTCTGTGATGGTTTGGACGGAGCGAATGAAAGAAAGTTAGGTGCAGGAATGTGCAAGATAAATAGGCAGATGGAAAGATAAGGTGAATGAAAAAGGTTACAGAATGTAATGGAAGAAACTGAATAGCAAGGATGCAAGGTTTCAGCTTTTTCCAAAATTAAATTTTGTATGTGCCTCTAAGCACGAGCAAGTGATGCACCAAGCATGTTCTAAGCTGTCTGGCACTACACTAACCTACACAATTTCATGTCCTATCGTATCTGCAAGATTCACAAAAAGACAATCTGGGTATCCTAAAAAATGGAATGCAAGCAGTAAATGGAAAAAAAAATCACGTCCCAGAATAAGTATAAGGGAACATGTAATGGAAAAAGAGTAGAGAAGCCTGGAGGATATATGTGCAAAGATTGTGACATCACAATTGTTAAATATATATACTATATATATTTGTTTAACAGGTTACATTTCTATATTTACATAGATAGTTTAATGAATAACAGTTTTTACTTGTACTCTAGTGCTGCTTAGCATGAAATGAACAATTTATATATAAAACTTAAAGAGGTTTGCATTGGCCAGTCTCCTAAGATTAATATGGTAAATAATGGTACAGTAATTAATAACTAGTGATGTTTCAAATAAAGCTTAATAGGCTAGTATACATTAAGTAAGCTGGTATAAACCTACTGGTAAACTGATTAATTAATATTGTAATGAATTTGTAACTAAATAAATGTGTATTTAGGGAGACAAAGCATTTTCAATACACTTTTCCTGGTCTGGATCAAACCTGATTGCCTTCCAATACCCCAGGTGCTGTACGACACCTACTGGTTTAGCAATCCCCTTGTGAATGTAACAGTAAACCCGCAATTTGACAAACTATGGAAATGCAGGAGAAAATCCATTGGGTTGATTCTGAAACAATGGACAAAAATCCACTGGTTTTAGAATTATTCGTAATTGTGTAATCGTTACGATCACGGCAAAATAATCTCATCTGTCCACCCCCAGTCACCATTACCTGCAAACTGTATATTTTCTCTCCTACCATTAGTCTGTTAAATAAAGGGTTTATTAATACACTAAAAACTCCAGTAATACAATTACCTGATATGTTTAAATTATAGTAATTATCAACAATTTCTGGAAATAAACCAAATATACATTAACAATTATTCCTACGATAATTTAGCTGTTTTCACGCAGGTGACTTCATCTAGCTCGAAGAGATCTTTTGGATTTAACCAGCTGACCTATCATCCGTACCAGCTTCAGTGTATGAGGTAGCACTGGACATCCTTCGGCAAAAAGACAATTTATCACTGATTCATGAACGTAGTACCTGTAGATGAAAACAAAAATATAGTAAATGATGTGGAAAAAATAAATTGTGAAAACCTTTACTAATGAAATTTGGGCAGAAAATTTAACTTTAAATAATTTAAAGGTACATATTTATTTCATTCTGTGTAGTTTAATTAATATTTCACAGTTTTAATGCTTTTTGTGAATATGCAAAATTATATTCTCTGAAAATATAAGTATAGTGGACCCCCGGAGTTCGTACTGCTCCAAACTCGAACAATTATGTAAGTGTATTTTTGTAAGTCCTTTTGTAAGTGTATTTTTGGGGGTCTAAAAGGACTAATCTAATTTACATTATTCCATATGGGAACAAATTCGTTCGGAAACGGCACTTGAGCAGCATTCTGGAACGAATTAATGAAAACTCCGGGGGTCCACTGTAACTGTAAGACTTCCAGCTCATATATTTTTTTTTATAGATTTTCAGTATAATATTTTACAGATGGTGACACAGATGCTGTGTAATTACTTTTATGTTTAGCTCAACACTGGGTGTTATCAAGTACAGTACATAGCAGATACAAGAGAGTAACTTGTATAAGCCAAAGAGTGATGATACATGCTTAGGAGTCACATACTTAGGTGTAAATACAACTACTGAAACAGATGGACTGCAGGAGACCTACTGGCCTAGACTTGGTTCAGTATGTGCTATGGGAGTAGACAAGTACTCATTCCATTGTTTTGTTTGATAGTGTTGGTTAGTTTAATAAACTGATGATTCCAGGCATCATCTCAGTTTGTTGTGTTCCTGGTACCAAAGTTCACCTTTGTCCCATGTCATGGGACAAAGCTGTTCTTCAATACCTCGAGCATGACATATTTAGTAGATATCTGGAATCAATGGTTATTAAATTAACCTACAAGGTGAACTACTGTACCAGGAACACAAACTGAGATAATCCATGGGATCATCTGTTAAACCAAACACCATCAAAGAAAGCCATAGGATGTTTGCTTTGTCTGCTCCTGTAGTGCACTTGTATTAAACTGGGCATAGGCCAGTAGGTCTTCAGTAGTCCATCTACTTTTGAGTAGCTTTACTTACATCTAAGCATGCGACTTAAGCATGGGCCATCACTCCCTGTGGAGTATACAAGACATTATCTCTCATATCTGGTATGTACCGGATAAAACCCAATGTTGGGTGAAACATTATACTATTAAAATAGAGGACTACAATACATGTCTTTTGATTCACCAATTGATGGTATCTTGCCATCATAATATTTTACAGCAAACAGAATTAACAAGGCAAACCACTACAAGTGCAGTGGCTTCCAATTGTAGCTGCTACAAAATTCATTTATTTAACTAATGTATTATTGCAGTGTATAAGATAAAAGTGACCCAAACAAGAGTAGTCTCATACCTAAGTTCTTCAGCATAGTTTGTAATGCAGTACTGGAGTGCTCGAGGGCTATGGTGGAGGAAGGTAGCCAGAACACTGCAGTACTGGTGAATAAGTGGAGCATCACATTCGCTGGCGTCACCATTACGTTCAGGGTGCAGCAAAGACAACAGCTGTGGCACACTGTGGGACAGCCATCCTTCAACTGGCACATGCTGTAGAGAAAGATGTTATAAAGTATTTACATATGTTTGTTAAGCACATTATATTCTCTTATTAAACTTTTGTGCATTAGATTTATAAGCAGGTCTGAGCACTTGTCCTTTCCATGTGTAAGACCGGAGTGTATTTGTGAAGTCTTCATCAGTGCCTCAGGTTGCACTGGATGAGGCTACCCATGGGAGGCCTTTCCAGGGATACCTAGAGGCTAGTGCAAGGCTCGATCCAAGACATTAGAATAGAACTACGTACTCTACACTTCCACGGATAAATGCCTGATTAGAAGATATATAATGTATGTATGTATATATATATATATTAGCTCCTACAATATTTTGATTCGCAAAATCTTTGTAGTCTTCAATGTAATGAATAGTTTACATTTGTTTTCCATATCTGTACATCTTGGCATCAATGGTTGCATGCAGCACTGACCCAACCTTAGGGGTGTAACACTTCACAAAACTATTATATTCATGCAAAGTGGTAAACACTTAAGGCTTTAGATTTTCCACGAATTCAGCAGTTTTAGTGGTTAAATTAAACTTGGATTTTCAAAATTGCTTTGTGGACACGTTTCCCTTTCATTCTCAGAAATATCAGAAGTAATACTAATTCTAGTAATGCACGAGTGTGATTTTGATTTACAGTAGACCCCCCGTTTTCGTAATTACGTAATCCGTTCCAGATGGTTGGCCGAAATCCGAAATGGCCGAAAACCAAAGTAATATTTCCCGTAAGAAATAATGTAAATCCAATTAATCCGTTCCTGACACCCAAAAATATTAACAAAAAATACATTTTATAGAGAATAACTATAGTTTTACATGCAGAAAACAATGAGAAATAAATATAAAGCACTAATTTTAATGATAAATGAACATTACATACCTTTATTGAAGACTCTTGTTGGCATATGAAAGAAGGCAAGGAGGGGAGAGGGAGGAGAGTTTATGGTTTGGAAGGGGAATCCCCCTAAATCAGGACTTCAGGCATCAAAGCCCTCTCTGGGGTTACTTCCCTTCTTTGTCTTTTACTACCACTAGGACCAGCTTGAGAGTCACTGTACCCCTATCGCACAAAAAAATATGTCCAGACAGGCCTGTTTCTGGCGTCTTTGTAAGATTTGCCTAAAATGGGACAAGACATTGTCATTGAACATGTTGCAGACACGGCTTGCAACAGTTTTGTTAGGGTGATAATTCTCCGCAAAACTTTGCAGCTCACTCCACTTTGCACACGTGTCCTTAACCCTTTGGGGGTCGACAGGCCTTCTCAGGAAAGTGTTCCTGGGGTCGAAAATTTTTTGGAAAAAAAATAATTAATTTTTTCTTATGAAATGATAGAGAATCTTTTTCCGATCATAACGCCACCAAAATTATGAAATTTGATGGAAAACTAACGGAATTATGCTTTCGCGAAGTTAGCGGTAGCCATGACACTTACGCATCGGCGATTTTGCCCACTTTGAGCCCTATTTTCGACAAATTCCAATGTTTCAGTCTCCTAAAATTATAGCTATTTCGCTAGAACTATATTTCTTCTATCGATTGAGTACAAGAAACCGCCTATTTACTAATTTCATCTACCCAAAATAGTGGTCAGAAAATGGCAATTTTCCAATTTCACACAAATTTCAAACGATGCCAATTTCAAAATAGGGTCCAGAGTAAACAAGGCAGACATTCCTGGCACTAAAATAACATGTTCTTTATTCATTAGTCACGTCTCCAGGCCCCTGTTCCATTACTTTTGCTTTTCATTTTTAATTTTTATTCTCACAAAAAATAGAAGATTTACTGTTATGTATACAACTGCATCATTGTAAAAATGGTATAAATAATATCAGAGCACTTGTGCATGAATATAAGACTCGCCAGTTGATGTGTATTGGAGGCATGGTGTGATTTGTTTACTCTTGAACATCGTCAAAAATCGAACATTTTTGCTACTTTGAGCTCAATTTCAAGGTACTTGTCACTGTCATACCAATCAAAATCATCTCTATTTCTGTAATATATCTTCCATTCTATCAAATGAGACCAAGAAAACGAGAATACATCAATAAATACCATACGAAAATCGACTGCAAAGTCGCTGTTTTAATCGAAAAAACGGTCAGAGTTTTTTTTTCTCTCATTATGCAGTGTGTACTGCAGGATTTTTTATACTGCGCACACTGACCACACAGACCCATTCTTTCATATGTATGCCTACCAGACGTTTTCTGCTTAAATTGAGGCCGCTAGAATTTGGGCGTACTAGTACGGCACCAACCCCTGCTCGTAAAACGTACTAGTACGGCACCGACCCCGAAAGGGTTAATCACTGAAGAAGGCACATTCTCCCCCTCTCTTCCTCCTCCTCTGAAGCAATATCCTCAGCTGCAGTCTGTTGCTGTTCCAGTTGAAGGTGCTGCAGCTATTCCCTGTGGTCCTCCACCAACTCTTCCACATCCTTGCCACTCACATCCAACCCCATGGACTTCCCCACTTTCATATTTTGCTATAAGTTCTTTCTTGAGTTCTATCGTGTTTCTCACCTTTACCAAAGGGCTGGCACTCTGAACTTTCTTTGGCCCCATGGTGGCTTATTTCACAGTCAATAAACAATAAACAAGCACAAAAAACAATGGATGAACGCGTGGAGTATTCCTAACTCAACGAGAGAGAGACGCAGACTGAGTGTGATACGCGTGAGGAAGCAGCATCCTGGCGGGTGGACGCATCTGATACTAACGATTTCTGAGCGGATGCACGAAATCCGGGGGAAAATTTCGCCAAGAAAAGTGCTCGATATCCGAATTCTACGATTTCCGCACCGGCCGAAAGCCGGGGGTCCACTGTATCATTTATGTAAAGATAAAGTTTCATACTGTACTTGAATTCCTTACTTGTAAAAGAGTAGTTAGGCTGGGTATGGCTTCATCAGTGTGTGGCTGAACACCACATACCCAAGAAAGTTCATTAACTGTACCCAGCAGCTCATAAAGGGCACTGGTACTTGTATGTGTCACCTCTTGTACAAGTTTTAGAAGCTGAAAAAGTACGCTTTATGATAATTTGTAAGACTGAACAAAGTGATAATTCTCATTACCTTTTCATGAAAAATGTGTGACTATATGGTAAAAATGTTAATATTATTGCATTTCATGATAAATTAATATTTAAATTACATATATCAATTAAATTTTATTTAAGCTGGGATGAAAACCAATAGCAAAAAACTCAAAATGAGTTTTAATCTTTAATGTAATATATAAAAAAACACACTAACCTCTTTTTCTGGGAGATTTTCCCAGGCACGGGATGAAAGCTCCCTAAAGTCAGTTAGCCAGCGTCCACAAGTCAGTTTATAGCTGGCTGGAATCTCAGGTGTTTTCATCGTCTCGTTTATCAGGTTTCGTAAACATTCATATTTGTTTTGTTTTAATGTCTGTAAACATGATACAGTGCATATTCACATAAAGAGAAAATGCAATCTTAATCTATCCTACTGTTAAAAAAAAAAATGTAAGAAGGGCTTTAACATGCTGGCCATCTCTCACTGAGGCAGGGTGACCTAAAAAAGAAACTTTCACCGTCATTCATGCTATTACTGTCTTGCCAGAGGTGCACAGACATAGTTTAGATGTAGCTCTAAACAGTAAATATCCCAAACCTCTCCTCTCCAGGCTAACCAGACTATATTATTATTATTCCATAGTATTTTCAACTGATAAGGAAACTGCAGAGGATCTCATGGGAAAACTAATGTTTATTTTCATTTCAATGGAATTAATGAATGTGTACTTTGTATTTTCTGTTTCTGTTACCTTGTTCCACCAGGAAATATTCCTCCAATAAATCTCTCCAGTCTCCTGTCTATACATGACTTGGTCTGCTCTATACTCCTTATGTCATCATTCCTCCACTTGATCTCTTCCATTAAAACTCTTGCAATTTACTCTTGTGGTAAAGGGACACAAATGCAGTTATACTGAATCCATTATTGGCAACTTTGTCTAAACAGTGAGCTGTATCAACTCAAGTGGATTGAAACATGGTCAGTGAAAGATTCAGTATACAGTGGTCCCTCGGTTTTCGTGCATCTCCAAACTCGAACATTTATGTAAGTGTATTTTCGTAAATGCTGTTGCAAGTGTATTTTTGGGGGTCTGAAATAGACTAACCTACGTGACATTATTTCTTAAGGAAGTAAATTCGTTCGGTAATGGCACTTGAGCAGCATTCTGGAACGAATTTTCGGCGAAAACCGAGGGACCACTGTACAGTGGATCCTCGGTTTTCGGTCACCTCCAAACTCGAACAATTATGTAAGTGTATTTTCGTAAGTGCTTTTGTAAGTGTATTTTTGGGGGTCTGAAATGACTAATATAATTTACATTTGTCCTTATGGGAACAAATTCGTTCGGTAATGGCACTCAAACAGCATTCTGGAAAGAATTTTCAACAAAAACCGAGGGTCCACTGTACATAACTGCATTTGCGTCTACCATCGTTCATACCTATTTATTCATGTATGGTATCTCTCAAGATTATCAATCATTCAGTCTCTCCAGCTATCTGAACAGTCTTTCAAGTATTTCTCATAACACAGTTTACATCTATCTTTTATGCCATATCACATATTCCATATACAGTGGTACCTCGACTTACGATATTAATCCGTCAGAGAGGGCATATCTTAAGAAGAAACAATCGTTAGACGAATCAATTTTCCCCATAAGAAATAATGGAAATAAATTTAATCCGTCCAAGACTTCCAAAAGTAGTTAAATAAAATATTTTTTAGAACTTTTGGACATTAAATAATAAATAATTTAATAAAGAATATCTAAATAAGCATGCAAATATTGAACAATAACATGTCACTTACATTTATTGAAGAGTTGTTGATGTGTGGAGGACGGGAGGAGGGGAGAAGGTGGAGTAGTATGCTAGTGTTTGGAAGGGAATCCCTTCCATTAACACTGCAGGTACCAAGTTCTTTTCTGGGGTTACTGGCCTTTTCTTTGAATGCTACACTCCCTGCATGAATGCTACACTCCCTGCATGAATGCTACACTCCCTGCATGAATGCTACACTCCCTGCATGCCTACTACACTCCCTGCATCCTTGCTACACTCCCTGCATCCTTGCTACACTCCCTGCATCCTTGCTACACTCCCTGCATCCTTGCTACACTCCCTGCATCCTTGCTACACTCCCTGCATCCTTGCTACACTCCCTGCATCCTTGCTACACTCCCTGCATCCCTGCTACACTCCCTGCATCCTTGCTACACTCCCTGCATCCTTGCTATGCTCCCTGCATCCCTGCTACACTCCCTGCATCCTTGCTACACTCCCTGCATCCCTGCTACACTCCCTGCATCTTTGCTACACTCCCTGCATGCCTGCTACACTCCCTGCATGCCTGCTACACTCCCTGCATGCCTGCTACACTCCCTGCATGCCTGCTACACTCCCTGCATCCCTGCTACACTCTCTGCATCTTTGCTACACTCCCTGCATGCCTGCTACACTCCCTGCATGCCTGCTACACTCCCTGCATAAATGCTACACTCCCTGCATGAATGCTTCACTCCCTGCACATTCTTTACCACAGGCTTGGCACTAGGAGCTTTCTTGGGGCCCATGGTGGCTTATTTAGCAGTTGCAAGCACTAAAAACAGTGGAATAATGACAATATACTGGTATGAATGCGTGGGTGTGGATGGGTGGTCGCTCTCACTTGTAAACAATAGCACACTGACGCTCCCTGGAGTGCGCGCTCAGCTGGGCGCCAAGCGGACAGGTCCGGTACGAAAGTCGTAAGACGAATCAATCATCGGATGTCGCATTCAAATTTCTTACGTTATAAAAATCGGTTATCGAATATAACGTAAGATGATAGCATCGTAAGTCGAGGTACCACTGTAATCCACTATATTTGGTTATTCCTTCAAACCTTGTACCACATACACTTCTTAAGATTTATATAATTTTAGCAGCCATAAGTTTAAATTTGTTCCTCATTCAGGTTCCATGATTAACTCCAATAGGATTTATGCAGTCCTTTTATTATTTGCTTAGTAACATCTGTTTTGTAATAATTCCCTGGGATTCAGTCACTTTTCTCTCATTTGCTTCTCCCTCCCATATTAATCTTTGTTTCATGCTTGCATGGTACTGATTTCAGTATTTATATTCCTTCAATAATTCCCTAACCATTTCATTCTTGAATTCCATCACATTTTGCCAATAAAATGTTTAGGAATATAGTACTACAGTGGTAACCCGAGTTTCGTACAGCTCCCAACTGTATTATTGTAAGTGCTTTTGTAAGTGTATTTTTGGGGGTCTGAAACAGACTAATCTAATTTACATTATTCCTTATGGGAACAAATTCATTCAGTAATGGCACTCGAGCAGCCTTCTGGAACGAATTATGTCCGAAACTCGGGGTACCACTGTACCTTACTATGCAATGAAAATAAAGAATGATTGCAAACTGAAACCTTAAATATACAGTGGTACCTCGGTTTACGATGGTCCCCAAACTCGCCCTTTTATGTAAGTTTATTTTTTTAAATGCTTTTGTAAGTGTATTTTTGGGGGTCTAAAAGGACTAGTCTATTTTACATTATTCCTTATGGGGATAAATTCGTTTGGTAATGGTACTTGAACAGCATTCTGGAACGAAAAAATATCGTAAACTGAGGTTCCACTGTATTTTACCTTCATTTTGAAAGGACATCGTTGAGTTCCTCTGAGACAGGAGGCCAGTGTTTCCAGTGTTAGTGCCAACATTTCCAACTCATCTTGCCTCACTTGGAGCTCTTCTGCATTTTCTGATCTTTGTGGACTAACAGAAATCCTCATATATTTTGTAATGAAGTTGGTCAGAATACTTATAACAATAGGATCCTGAAGTGAAAAAATAAACATGTTAAGCAAATTCTCTGTTTTATTACACTTTAATCAGAACAAAAATTTCCATTAAAACACCCAACCTTACTACTACATTCTTGGGGAAAGTGCTAAACCCATAGGGATCATACAGCACCTTGGGGAATGGGAGGCATTTGCATTCGACCCAAGGAAGGGAAGCATAGGTCCAATTCCTTTGATCAAGAACCCCTCACTGGTGACAAGGAACCTCCTGAGAGGGGACCAACCATCTTAAATAATAAAAATTACATTGTGCTGTACTATGCAGCACTGTATGACCCTTGTGGGTTTAACAATTAATTTGTTTTGATTATAATAGTGTGCTGTACTATACACCTTAGTTGTAGAAACCTCACTCCACCTGACACTCAAACCAAGCCTCCAAGCAGCACAGAGCCATTCTGACTGTTCAGTATATCTTGTGGGTTTGACACTTTTCCATAAGCACTGCATTATAATAATAATGTCTGTCATCTTTTAATCAATTGTCCCACTGAGGCATAATGTATTTTTCATAATTTTTATTTTAGCATGATACATGTTTGTACAAAGGAGTACAGTGGTACCTTGACATACGAGCAGCTCCCAACTCGAACAATTATGTAAGTATTTCTGTAAGTGCTTTTGTAAGTGTATTTTTGGGGGTCTGAAACAGATTAATCTAATTTACATTATTCCTTATGGGAACAAATTCGTTCGGTATCGGCACTTGAACAGCCTTCTGGAACGAATTAAGCTTGTAACCCAAGGTACCACTGTACATGTATACTGTAACAATTCGGTGTACATGCCAAAAGCCCCTTTGTATACAGAGCATTTTGGGCAAACTTAAGACTAACTTAAGATTAATAAGGCAATATTAGTGTAATAACTGTACATATGGTGATTGGGTCAAACACCTTCAATGCCCTGACAAGTCTGCTTTGCCCACCCTTCTCTCTCTCTCTCCGATGGTCCTTTGGTCCCCCGGCACACATGCACACACTTTGATTTCTAACTGACACTGGTTTGCTGTATGATCTGTAACCTACATACTTTCAACATTGCCATCTCTTTTTTCCTACCCATTCTCTCTCAATTCTTGCTTTGCAGCATTGAATGACCCTTTTGGATTTAGAGTTTTCCATGAATATGCTGTATAATGATATTCAGTTTGATCTCTTGACTTCCTTTATGCAGTGCAGCATGTGTGATGGAATTTGACAAAACAGCTAGATTTTGTTTCCACATTGTAACTCATGTTGAATAATAATAATAATAATAATAATAATAATAATATCTTTATTTACTACAAGTACATGTACATGGTATACAGGCCTAGCTGACATCAGTGACATACTACTATATAGAAAGTCCCTTGTTATGCTGAGCATTTCGGGCAGATTAGGTCAGTGTCCTAGGATGCGACCCACACCAGTCGACTAACACCCAGGTACCCATTTTACTGATGGGGAACATAGACAACAGGTGTAAAGAAACACGCCCAATGTTTCTGCCCTGGCTGGGAATCGAACCCAGGCCCTTGCCGTGTGAAGCGAGAGCTTTAGCCACCAGAGCCCCAAATAGGGTAGAAGCAGTATACTGGGTGTACACAATTTTGTTTACAAAATAATGCACCTATCTGAATTGTCCAAGAGAGTTGGCCACAGTTTTGTATGTACAGCTGTATTTATGAAATGCTAAGAATTAGTGGTAATCCCCCCCCCCCAAAAAAAAAAAAATACATCAGCAATGATTATGCGGGGTATACCTGTATTGATAAACTAAATCAAAGGACATTTGAAATAACTTACTCCCACCCTTCAAGCAACAAGCTATTCTTTGCTTCCTTGGATCAAACCTGATTGCCTCTCATTTCCCAGGTGCTATATTACTCCTATGGGCTGTTTAACCATTGTGGTTTAGCGCTTCTTTTTTTTATTATAATAATTACTCCTATGGGGTTTTCATTTACCCATGAACGTGATAATATGTAATACTGACCCGCCAGACAAATCTTCTAATGGTGGTATATTTGGTGGCTCCTTGCTGCAGCTCCTGAAGAATGGACAACTGAGCCTCCAGTGTTGAAGCCGCCAGCAGCTCCGACCGCAGTTCTCCGAAGGCATTCTCCAACGTACGTTCATTGGACACTTCCTGGAACACCGGTCTTAATCTCCTCGGGTTTTGTGCCTGTATCTGTAAATATAAACAGAACCTTGAAAAAAAATACTATAGCATTAACACTTCCAGGGGGATGATAACCCGATTGTGGTGGGAGGCTCTTGAGCCAGGAAATTGGATCTATTCTTCCCTTTCTTCGCTGTATAACCCTTGTGGTTTAGCGCTTCTTTTGATTATAATAATAATAATAATATTCCCTTTCTTGGTACTGCATAATCCTATGGGTTTAGTGCTCCCCCTTGATTATATTGGAATGAACCTGATTGCTTCTCATTTCCCCTTCCCCAGGTAATGTAACTGATTCTCTGTCATCCATAAATGCTCTCAACTCATCAAGTATAACTTGTAGCATGCTCGTGTCAGAAGCCAGGCACAGGTATGGTAGGATTCTGGATAGTAGAGTCAGAGTGCACATGCTGTGGATTCCATCTCACATTGGTCTTCAGATGCATGATAGAACTGATAAATTGGCTAAGTTTTATGCTTTCAAAGAGGGGATAGATTACAATCTTGGCTTGTCAGTTAGCAGTTTGAGAACAATAATACGAAAAGAACTTCAACTGAATTTTATTGACTTAAGACTCAGGGAGTTTGACACCAGTCAGTCCATCTATCATCATTCTATCATGCAGGAGGAGCCACATGTCTATGGTGCATCCAACAAAATAAGCAGACTCTTGGATGTCACTACCGCCCGCCTCCGGCTGGGTTACAAGTATCTTTGGCAGGTTAAATCACCACCACCAGATGTAGACCAAACAAGATGTAAACTTTGCCAGTTGGATTTTTGTCACACCCTGCGTCATTATGTACTGGAGTGCGACAAAATTAATGAATTCAGAGACTACTCATTCAGAAATGTTCAAGATATGTAAAAGTATTTTATCCACAGTGGTATATTGCAGACCATTCTGGAAAAATACCCTGACTTTGCTCCCTGTAAATAAAGCATTGACACGCGCGTGTGTGTGTATGTATGTGTGTGTATGTGTATGTGTGTATGTATATACATGTATGTGTATGTATATACATGTATGTGTATGTGTGTATGTATATACATGTATGTGTGTATGTATATACATGTATGTGTGTATGTATATACATGTATGTGTGTATGTATATACATGTATGTGTGTATGTATATACATGTATGTGTGTATGTATATACATGTATGTGTGTATGTATATACATGTATGTGTGTATGTATATACTTATGTGTTTAACATGTGTGTGTATGTATATACATGTATGTGTGTATGTATATACATGTATGTGTGTATGTATATACATGTATGTGTGTATGTATATACATGTATGTGTGTATGTATATACATGTATGTGTGTATGTATATACATGTATGTGTGTATGTATATACATGTATGTGTGTATGTATATACATGTATGTGTGTATGTATATACATGTATGTGTGTATGTATATACATGTATGTGTGTATGTATATACATGTATGTGTGTATGTATATACATGTATGTGTGTATGTATATACATGTATGTGTGTATGTATATAACATGTATGTGTGTATGTATATACATGTATGTGTGTATGTATATACATGTATGTGTGTATGTATATACATGTATGTGTGTATGTATATACATGTATGTGTATGTATATACATGTATGTGTGTATGTATATACATGTGTGTATGTATATACATGTATGTGTGTATGTATATACATGTATGTGTGTATGTATATACATGTATGTGTGTATGTATATACATGTATGTGTGTATGTATATACATGTATGTGTGTATGTATATACATGTATGTGTGTGTATATATATGTATGTGTATATGTATATGTGTGTGTGTGTGTGACCCAACAATTAAAATTTGCACCAATAACTCATTACAGTTGTGGCTGGGTGTAGACTAATAGATTGCTCATTGCTTTATAATTTGTTCATGAGTGCAACCATGTACAGACGTAAGTAAATTTACTTACATGATTCATTACCTTGTAACGACTACCGCCCACAGGATGGGTATGGGGTGCATAATAAAGATATCAAACTAAAACTAACCAGGTAATGTATAACCACAGTGGATTTTGCAATCTTCCCTATCCTCCGTGAATGTAATAATCCTTCAAGAAGGACCCTGCAGGTACAGTGAAGGGCTCTTTATCCAGGGAATTGGAACTCATTACCTCTTTAAATCAGACCTGATTGTCCCTTATTCCCCCACATGCTATATGACCACTTCAGGTTTAGCACTAACAAAAATATAATATATAGTATCTTTGAAGGGGTAACTTACATATTTCTAAAAAATCCCATTAAAAATCAATAAAAATCAATATTATTATAGAATATTTCATATTATTTTTCAAAAAATACATGAAACATTAAAAAGCTCAGAAAAATATGCTAAAATAATATTTTATGGCATATTTCTACGTTTTAGAGCGGTTTGAGTGCTTCTCTGACAAAACTCATTTTTTAGCTAAAATAGATGATGAAACTTTTAAATAGAAATTCTACTGCAATTGAAATTTATAAGAAAAGTAAGCGATATTTTATGATTTTTTATTGAGAAAGTTTACTCATAGGTATATTTTATCTAAAAAAATATTTTTTCAGAAAATCATTGAAAATGCCTTGATTGCCTGAACATTGTTCTTCCTCTAAACTTTTCGTTTATAGCTCGATCATGCCTTGTCCTTGAGGCTTCAAAATTTCTACACTAAATCAAATCAAATCAAATAAAAAATTATTTCTAGTAATATTACAAAGTGGGGTATACTTATACGTAGTATTAATACATTTTATGGAGTAGATATTACAAGATGGCCAATAATATGCCTAGGTATGCCTAGGCTTTTCAGGCAATCTTATGATAGGTCTTACTCAATAGTGACACAATGATTATACTGATATTAAGGTTAGATAATTGTAATGATTAACTAGGTTTACAAAATTGAGGTACTGAAGTTTAAACATTTAAGAATTTAGCAATTAGTTTAAGAATTTAACAGTTTATATATTAATGGTAAAGGTGATGTATTGGTATAATGCCGTTTCTATATTGGGGTGTCTTAGGCAA
>WNWK01007101.1:82500-97860 GCA_009830355.1 Cherax destructor | reverse complement strand
TTCAATCCACAGCAGGGTATACACAATCCCTTGTAATGGCTGCAGCAAATTATACGTTGGCGAAACATCCAGAGACCTACAAACACGCATTTCAGAACACCAGTACGCAGGCAGATCTGACGACTCAAGAAATGCCTGTGTTCAACACCGAAATTTACACAACCATTTAATCAACTACAGAAACGCAAGACTCATCGCCAGAGAAGACAACACGCATACCGAAGAATCCTAGAATCATCACTCATCTGTATATCCAACAACTTCAACCAGAACAACGGCTTCTACAACATAGCTGAACCTATTGCCAAGAAACTTCTTCAACGCCATCCCACATAGAACTCAAGAATGGTACACTGCAGGTCCTTTAAGTCACACAATGTTTTTAACTATCACACTACTTTTAAGACTGTCACATGCAGCTTTCTCCACCTGACCCAGCATTCTCCACCTGACTGTACCGTATATATATCTCTATGTTGCTCATTTTCCAGGTAGATCTGTCTGTGACTCGATAAAGCCCACTGCGTGGGCGAAACGTTGTCAATAAAGGATCACATTATACTGCTTATGTGTTTATTTTTCCTTACACCTTTCTACTTTGTATTGGACTGATGAAGCCACTGTGTGGCGAAACGTTTCCTCAATAAAGATACCCAAGTGTTGCATATGTGTCTAATTTATAACTTACTGTTATGTACAAGACCAATATTGTCCGCGTATCACACTTGGCTCTGAAGTGAGCTGCTACACAACAAGACGGGCAGCAAGCAGCAACTTCACTCTGACTGTACCCTTCTCCAGAACATCGCTACATCTGAAATCATTTATTCCTAGGATGACTCGAGTCTTGAACATGTTCGTACAACATAATAATATCAACGAAATAAAGTCAGTTGATCAAATGAAATTGCTGGCCCACAGATGGCTCCCTCTTCATTCTGTTCCGTATCTGTATGTCTCATAACAACAAAAAGGCTTTAAAATAAGCTGATGTAGGTAACAGCTATAAGCTTGTAAATAGAGTTAGGAACCCTAACCCTAACCTTGCTAAACCCCGTGTAAAAAAAAAATCAGCCACTTTAAAGCCAGTAATTTAAAGTATCATCATAAATGTAACCATAAAAAAAATTGCATTTGAGTTTTCTCCTTAATAAGAACTGGAAAAATCAAAACTCAACAGTAGACTATATTATATATTTGCCTTCAACAGATAATATATACAGGTATGTACAATATGTACAAAAAGAATAGTAAGTGTACACCACGGTGACAGATGGTAAAGCAGAAGCCAGAGAGCGTGCACCGTACTCAACCAGCAGCTAGGCAAGTCTGCCAGTGCTTACCACAAGTGAACCACGTTGCTTCAGCTTATGCGGGCTTGCCTGTGATTGGTCAATGAACCAATGTACTTATTGATCGTTAAACCCTTAGCACCTGCAAGAACAACTGGAAGCACAACTGAAAGAAAAACTGGAAGAACAAACTCAAGATCAACTGGAAGAAAAACTCCAATTCCAACAGTTAGAACAATTGCAAGACAAAATGGAAGAAAATCTGCAAAATAATCTGGAAGATTAACTGACAAAGTAACTGTAAGACCAACTGGAAAACTAACTGGAAGAAGAGCTGCAAGAAAATCTGAAGGAACAATTGCATGACCAACTCAACGACCAATTTAAGATTAACTGGAAGACCAACTGAAGGAAAAATAATCTTGATCAATCTAAGACGAATTGGAAACCCAACTGGAAAACTAACTATAAGAGCAACTGGAAGAACAACTGCAATAAGAAAAAAGCAAGACCAGGTCGTCCAACAAGCAAGAAAAGCTACTTTAAGACCATCTGGAAAAACAACTTCAAGACAAACTGGAAGAACAACTGAAAAACCAATGAGGAAAAACAACTACAAGACCCAAAGAAGACTAACTGGAAGACCAACTGGAATTACAATTGGAAGAACAAATAGAATATCACCTGCAATATTCCCTTTAAGAACAACTGCAACTGTAGGTGTAACCAACTGGAAGACCAGCTGGATGTCCAAATGGAAGACCAACTGAAAGAATAAGTGGAAGACCACCTGAAAACCAGCTGAAAATTAATAGAAAGAACATCTGAGAAACCAGTAGAAAATATTAAATGGAAACCAAACTGGAACGACAACTTTAAGGACAGAGAAAATAATAATTTCAAGAATAACAAGAAGAACAAGTTCAAGACCGACTGGAAAAAATTGCAAGATCAACTGTAAAAACAACTACGATAAGAACTGGGAAAACAACTTATATACCATCTGGAAGATCAACTGAAAACCAACTATAAAATCTACTGGAAGATCAATTGCAAGTGCAACTGGAAGAACAACTGCAAATGCAACTGAAAGAACAACTGCAAGTGCAACTGGAAGAACAACTGAATGTGTAACTGGAAGAACAACTGCAAGTGCAAGTAGAAAAACAAGTGCAAGTGCAACTAAAATAACAACTGCAAGTGCAACTGGAAGAACAACTCCAAATGCAACTTCAAGAACAGCTGCATTTGCAACTGGAAGGACAACTGCAAGTCCAATTAGAAGAACAGCTTCACGTGCAACTGTAAGAACAAGTACAACTGTTACAACTACTGCAAGTGTAACTGGAAGAACAACTGTAAGTGTAACTGGAAGAACAACTGTAAATGCAACTGGGAGAACAAGTGCAACTGGAAGAACAAGTGCAACTGGAAGAACAAGTGAAAATGGAAGAACAAGTGCAACTGGAAGAACAAGTGCAACTGGAAGAATAAGTGCAACTGGAAGAATAAGTGCAAGTGCAACTGGAAGAACAACTGCAAGTCCAATTTGAAGAACCAGCTTCAAGTGCAACTGTAAGAACAAGTACAACGGTTAGAACTACTGCAAGTGTAACTGGAAGAACAACTGTAAATGCAACTGGGAGAACAAGTGCAACTGGAAGAACAAGTGCAACTGGAAGAACAAGTGCAACTGGAAGAACAAGTGCAACTGGAAGAACAAGTGCAACTGGAAGAACAAGTGCAACTGGAAGAACAAGTGCAACTGGAAGAAAAAATTTGCAGCTGTTCCTTCAGTTGCAAGTGCAACTGAAGGAACAGCTGCAGAACCAACCAAAAAATACCTTTCAAATTATGTACGAGTCCAACCGGAAGATCATTTGCATGACTTATTGCAAGACTTGAATACTATTTGCTAGACAAACTTTAAAACGAACTGAAGGACCAACTTAAAAAAAACTGCAAGACTAACTTAAAAACCAGCTGCAAGACTAACTTAAAAACCAGCTGCAAGACTAACTTAAAAACCAGCTGCAAGACTAACTTAAAAACCAGCTGCAAGACTAACTTAAAAACCAGATGCAAGACTAACTTAAAAACCAGCTGCAAGACTAACTTAAAAACCAGCTGCAAGACTATCTTAAAAAACAGCTGCAATACTAACTTAAAAAAACAACTGCAAAACTATTTTAAACAACAACTCCATGAAAAACTTAAAACCAGCTGCAAGACTAACTTAAAACACTAACTGCATGACCACTTTTAAAACTAAGGTGTGACTGGGGACTAACAATCAAAGAAATGTTGAAGATATGGAGTCAGCAAGAAGAAGGCGAGCAACCTAAGTGAAGGAGTTCCTTTTACCACTCTCGACTGGTGGATTTGCTAATGCTAGGAAGGCAGGTCCACTTCCTTGGCTGAAGAAACCTGCGCCACAGCATGAGAGGTGTCCCTTGAAGGGTAGACTCGAGGAGCATCCTCCACTCACCATACTTGCCGCAGCTAATAAATCTATCTCACTTTAACTTCCACTTTCATCCCTAACCTCGTGACCTTTCTGCACATGTACAATCACTGCCTCCACCCAGTGTTTTAGTTCTACCCCCTCCTACCCCGCTCCCACTCACGCACTCACGCACTCACGCACACACACGCACACACACACACACACACACACACACGACTCTTAATAGCACCCTCGTACCCTCGTACACTTTACATTAATACCTCGTTATTACGCTTAAGTTTCATGGTTCCCTGTCCTTTATCACCTCATAACAGCACATCAGTAAGATTGAACCTCATCCATCAACACCTGGTAGTGGCACCTCAGTACCAAGGTAACTCATCCATCAACACCTGGTAGTGGCACCTCAGTACCAAGGTAACTCATCCATCAACACCTGGTAGTGGCACCTCAGTACCAAGGTAACTCATCCATCAACACCTGGTAGAGGCACCTCAGTACCAAGGTAACTCATCCATCAACACCTGGTAGTGACACCTCATTACCATGATAACTCATCCATCAACACCTGGTAGTGGCACCTCAGTACCAAGGTAACTCATCCATCAACACCTGGTAGTGACACCTCAGTACCATGATAACTCATCCATCAACACCTGGTAGTGGCACCTCAGTACCAAGGTAACTCATCCATCAACACCTGGTAGTGGCACCTCAGTACCAAGGTAACTCATCCATCAACACCTGGTAGAGGCACCTCAGTACCAAGGTAACTCATCCATCAACACCTGGTACTGGCACCTCAGTACCATGGTAAATCATCCCTCAACACCTGGTAGTGGCACCTCAGTACCATGGCAACTCATCCATCAACACCTGGTAATAACACCTCAGTACCATGGTAACTCATCCATCAACACCTTGTAGTGGCACCTCAGTACCATGGTAATTCATCCATCAACACCTGGTAATGGCACCTCAGTACCAAGGTAACTCATCCATCAACACCTGGTAGTAGCACCTTAGTACCATGGTAACTCATACATCAACATCTGGTAGTGGCACCTCAGTACCATGGTAGCTCATCTATCAACACCTGGTAGTGGCACCTCAGTACCATATTTCTTACGAAGTTGTGGTCTAGCATAGGCCCATCACCTCCGTATTTGAATATTGTCTAGCATAGGCCCATCACTTCCGTATTAAGAAAAAGTTTATGGAAATAGTTCTCCAAATTTCTTTGACAGATTAACGCAGGAATTTGCAAACAGGGGAGCGCGTACCCCCTAGAGTCCGCGAAGGTAATTTCTGGGCGTTCGCAAAATAATTATAATTTGTAGTGTTTTCATTGTCATCTTTCCTTTTTCTCATAAATGATTAATTTATTTTCACTACTTTATTGAGAAAGAAATATGTCCCAAATATAGAGACAACCTTGTATAATAAAAGAGTATCACAGTGCTATTCTTACACAACATATCAATATATTTTCTCATAAAAAATATCAATAGTCCATTTATAGCCTCTATTGACCTCAGTAAACTTATTCAGAATCACTTTTGGGACTAGTCCCTAATCTGCTCGTGGAAATCACTCCCTACGAAAACAAAAGACTCGGCAGGCAATGCAAACACCCCATCATCCCCAATGAAAAGCAGGGGTGGCATGAGTAAGCTACAAGACAGCACAATAAGTGTCACGGGCCCAAGACTGTTCAATTGCCTCTCAGCATTCATAAGGGGCATTACCAATAGACCTCTGGCTGTCTTCAAGAGGAAGCTGGACAGGCTCCTAAAGTCAGTACCTGACCAGCCGGACTGTGGTTCGTACGTCGATTTATGTGCGGCCAGCGGTAACAGCCTGGTTAACCAGGCTCTGATCCACTGCGAGGCATGGTCATGGACCGGGTCGCGGGGGTGTCGACCCTCGGAACACTCTTAAGGTATACTCCAGGTATTCAATACATAACGAAGAAAATGGAGGTGTAAGCTACATCTGGGTGTCTTTACTTGTAGACGTTACGCCATCCAGTGGCTTTATCAATAAAATACATATATACATACTCTGAAGGCTGTAGAAATATATATAGAGAAGACAGCTACTGCATAACGAAACGTCTACAAGTAAAGATGTTCAGATGTTGCATATGTGTCTAATGATTCGCTCTGAGTGTTCATTCGCTCACTGATAGCATTCAAGGCGAATATGAAGGTTCTGTGAATGACTCGACTGCTCAGGATGCTCATGAAACTCTGCCACTGACTAACATCTGTTTACCAGAATGCGTATACCTAAACTTTAAACTACTTCCGACAATGTACTCATACCAAAATAGTTTCTCTGTTTTGGTTTCTTTGTGGAGGATGATTTGAGGTCGGCTTTGACAGGAACAGCGCCCTGTGTTGATGATCTGGCTGCCAATACGCAGGCACGTCCTTCACACCTAATTTCCCAGGAGTCGAAACATTTGTACAATTTTCACATACTGATTAACAGTTTGATAAAATTAACATATATTATTCAAAATGTAAACACTATCTTTTTGAAAAGGAAGATATTAATTTTGTCATTTGTTGTCATTTTACTTGAAGATCCTGACAGTAACAGTTAGTGACAGGATAAATAAAGCAGTTTTACACCTAATTTATGGTATACGAAATATTTACCAAACACTGACGAATAAAAAAAGTAAGATACCGTGACTGGAATAATACATAAATAACTCGAACACAGAAGAAAGAAACTTACGATGACGTATCGGTCGAACTTGGACCATTTACAGTCACCAAATAAGTCCAAAGATAAGGTAAGTTTTAATAGTGCATAATGTTGACAACTTGTATCTTAGTATGTCACTGCTTCACGTGACTTTGTTATGTCTTAGTGCCAGATATTCTAGTGCAAGATGATACCTGCCTGTATCATCCTGCCCTGCCTTGTATTGTTTACCTGCCTGTATCATCCTGCCCTGCCTTGTATTGTTTACCTGCCTGTATCATCCTGCTCTGCCTTGTATTGTTTACCTGCCTGTATCATCCTGCACTGCCTTGTATTGTTTACCTGCCTGTATCATCCTGCTCTGCCTTGTATTGTTTACCTGCCTGTATCATCCTGCACTGCCTTGTATTGTTTACCTGCCTGTATCATCCTGCCCTGCCTTGTATTGTTTACCTGCCTGTATCATCCTGCCCTGCCTTGTATTGTTTACCTGCCTGTATCATCCTGCACTGCCTTGTATTGTTTACCTGCCTGTATCATCCTGCCCTGCCTTGTATTGTTTACCTGCCTGTATCATCCTGCCCTGCCTTGTATTGTTTACCTGCCTGTATCATCCTGCCCTGCCTTGTATTGTTTACCTGCCTGTAGCATCCTGCCCTGCCTTGTATTGTTTACCTGCCTGTATCATCCTGCCCTGCCTTGTATTGTTTACCTGCCTGTATCATCCTGCCCTGCCTTGTATTGTTTACCTGCCTGTATCATCCTGCGCTGCCTTTTATTGCTTGTATTGTTTACCTTCCTCTATCATACTGCCCTGCCTTGTATTTCTTGCGCTGTTTATCTGTTGATTTCATCTTACTATGCCTTCCATTTTAATAATTTATTACAAATAATGTGAATTCTTTTTTTGTGTTCTTTATAAGTTGTATTTTTTATATAAACATGTAATATGTAATCTAAAATTAATAAATTACCTCCGGCTGTGCTGGCAGAAAACCATTAAAGTTGAATCAGTTCTTGAAACAATAGTGGGATGCCTGACAGTGTCTTCACTGCCATGTTCGACTCTCTCAGTTTCGGCTGACAAATTTTATTCCCCTATTTAAAACCTGGTAAAAGGACACAAGTGCAAGTAATGAGGCATTTTCCTGTGGCAACGTTTCGCTATCCAGGAGCGAAACGTAATTCTACCAACATTATTGCTATTTAAAACCACGTCCTGTGATGCATCATAGCAGGTAAATTATCTTGCGTGATGTTTGTGTTAGATACTTCTTGCACATGTCTTGTAGAATGTCATGTAGATGAAAGCAATGTCCGAAGACCTCACTTTCAAGGACCACAACAGTGCCACTATCACATCTGCGAGGAAACTGATAGGATGGATAATGAGAACATTCAAGACAAGAGATGCCAAGCCAGTGATGATCCTCTTTAAATCACTTGTTCTCTCTAGGCTGGAATACTGCTGTACATTAACATCCCTATTCAAGGCAGGTGAAATTGCAGATCTAGAGAATGTACAGAGAACCTTTACTGCACGTATAAGTTCCATCAAACACCTTAATAACTACTGGGAACGCCTGGAAGCACCTGAAGTACTCACTGGAGCGCAGGCGAGAGAGATATATCGTAATCTACACCTGGAAGGTTCTGGAGGGACTGGTAACTAATCAGCACACAGAAATCATCCCTACGGAAGTATAAGACTTGGCAGGCGATGCAACATACCCCCAATAAAAAGTAGGGGCGCCACTGGTACACTAAGAGAAAACACAGTAAGTGTCCGGGGCCCAAGACTGTTCAACAGCCTCCCACCAGCCATAAGGGGCATTACCAATAGACCCCTGGTTGTCTTCAAGAGGGAGCTGGACAGATACCTAAAGCCAGTGTCGGATCATCCGGGCTGTGGTTCGTACGTTGGACTACGTGCGGTCAGCAGTAACAGCCTCGTTGATCAGGCCCTGATCCACCAGGGGACCTGGTCGTGGACCGGGCCGCGGGGGCGTTGACCCCCGGAATATCCTGCAGGTAGGTAGGTAGGTACTCAGTGTGGTGAGTCTATTTATGATAATAAAAATACGAGCTATAAGAAGTGAGTCTTGTGTATTGATTCTTAAACTTGTGTTGAAGATTATTATTTATGTTTGAAAGTCGTCATAAACAAGGCATTGAATAACATTTTTCCTTATGCTGTGCGCTTTGATGCGCATTTGAAAATATTAATCCATTAATCTAAACAATTTATTTTTCACGTTTGTATCTCGTTCCTCTCTAGTTATTGACTTATTTTTTCTTTGATGTTTTTCTGTCGCTAAATAAGTTACCTTATTTCTCTGTTTTAAACAATATGCTGCGTCTAGATTTAAGTAGCGTGAAAGCCCGATGTAATACCAGTCTGACCGAAATACATTGCATAATTAGCGACTTTGTTCTGTGCAACATTTGGATCAAATTATATTTGGATCAGAACAGACCAGCTGGAATGTATATTTTCTCTAACTTTTTTGTATGGCTAAAAAATAAAATAATGAAAAACAAATCAATTTTAATATTAATATTTAGTAAATACATAGTTCACTTCATTATTTTTCTAATATCTTACCTGTTTCTGGTACGTGTATCTGACAGGTTTCTACCTCACGTTCACAACACTGGTTACTGAGAGTCCTTGCACGTCCTTCACACTCATATCTAATCAGCTAAATCAAGTCTTTTGTTCATTACTCCCGCCGATTACTGGGTATTACTCTCTTTGTCTCTTTCCCCATCACTGATTTATTCTCTTCCTGCTGCTTTAAACGTCAGCTTGACACCAGCCAGGCGCTGACACCAGCCAGGCGCTGACACCAGCCAGACGCTGACACCAGCCAGGGGCTGACACCAGCCAGGCGCTGACACCAGCCAGACGCTGACACCAGCCAGGCTGACACCAGCCAGGGGCTGACACCAGCCAGACGCTGACACCAGCCAACGCTGACACCAGCCAGACGCTGAACTAGCCAGCTGACACCAACCAGGGCTGACACAGCCAGACGCTGACACCGAAGGGTGACACCAGCCAGACGCTGACACCAGCCAACGCTGAACCGCCAAGGGTGAACCAGCCAGACGTGACACCAGCAAGCTGAATAGCAAGAGCGCTGAACAGCCATACGCTGAACACAGGGCTACACCAGCAGGCTGCTCCAGCCAGGCGCTGACACCAGCCAGACGCTGACACCAGCCAGGGGCTGACACCAGCCAGGGGCTGACACCAGCCAGCACGCCACACAGCTTAAAAAACAAAACCGAAAGCAATCCTAATATGCCTTTGACACATTTATACCAGTGTGTGAGTAAATGATCTCAAACAACAATGTGTGAGTAAATGATCTCAGACAACAGTGTGTAATGATCTCAAACAAGTGTTGAGTAAATGATCTCAAACAACAATGTTGATAAATGATCTCAGACACAGTGTGTGAGTAAATGGTCTCAACAACAGTGTAATGATCTCAGACAACAGTTGTGTAAATGATCTCAAACAACAGTGGTGGAGTAAATGATCTCAAGCAAGTGAGTAAATGATCTCAGACAACAGTGTGAGTAAATGATCTCAAACAACAGTGTGAGTAAATGATCTCAAACAACAGTGGTGAGAAATGATCTCAAACAACAGTGTGTGAGAAAGTCTCAACAACAATGTGAGTAAATGATCTCAGACAACAGTGTGTGAGTAAATGATCTCAAACAACAGTGTGTGAGTAAATGATCTCAAACAACAGTGTGTGAGTAAATGATCTCAAACAACAGTGTGTGAGTAAATGATCTCAAACAACAGTGTGTGAGTAAATGATCTCAAACAACAGTGTGTGAGTAAATGATCTCAGACAACAGTGTGTGAGTAAATGATCTCAAACAACAGTGTGTGAGTAAATGATCTCAAACAACAGTGTGTGAGTAAATGATCTCAAACAACAGTGTGTGAGTAAATGATCTCAAACAACAGTGTGTGAGTAATGATCTCAAACAACAGTGTGTGAGTAAATGATCTCAGACAAGAGTATGTGAGTAAATGATCTCAAACAACAGTGTGTGAGTAAATGATCTCAAACAACAGTGTGTTAGTAAATGATCTCAAACAACAGTGTGTGAGTAAATGATCTCAAACAACAGTGTGTGAGTAAATGATCTCAGACAACAGTGTGTGAGCAAAAAACATGAAAGTTCCAAGAAAACGAGTCAATAGTCGCCAGGTTTAGTCTGAATAAAAGGGAAAAAACAGCAGTGTTCTCCGAACATCACTTAACCTAACCTACCCAAGCCAGGCTGATCAAAACTTAATAAGCTCGCTCACTACAAAGTCATAACCGATAACTTTATGTTTCAAGCAGTGCCACGGCTCCAGGTTCCAGCCGGAAAATTTGCAGCTTTTCAACGCCATCGAAGCTGTGTCATTACTGTCAGCTGTTACTTGCAACACACGGTGTCAGCAGCCACAACAACCACTGTGTTATTCCAGTGTCATTCAATCTCTATTTTTTCCCCAATAATCGTATAAAAGAATATTTTGAAAAAAGAAAATATTTAATTGCTACTATTTTCTCTTACTGCTGGGTATATGATTTAAAGTTGACCCCCATCCTTTCCTGGGTGCCACCATCCTTTCCTTAATGCCACCATCCTTTCCTGGGTGCCACCATACTTTCCTGGGTGCCACCATCCTTTCCTGGGTGCCACCATCCTTTCCTGGGTACCACCATTCTTTTCTGGGTACCACCATCCTTTCCTGGGTACCACCATCCTTTCCTGGGTACAACCATCCTTTCCTGGGTACAACCATCCTTTTCTTGGTACAACCATCCTTTCCTGGGAACCACCATCCTTTCCTGGGTACCACCATCCTTTCCTAGGTACAACCATCCTTTCCTGGGAACCTCCATCCTTTCCTGGGTACAACCATCCTTTTTTGGGTATTCCCATCCTTTCCTGGGTACCAAGATCATTTAATGTGTATCACAATCCTTTCCTGGGTGCCACCATCCCTTGTTAGGTACCACCATCCCTTGCTGGTACCACCATTCCTTGCTGAGTACCACCATCCCTTGCTGGGTACCACCATCCCTTGCTGGGTACCACCATCCCTTGCTAGGTACCATCATCCCTTGCTGGGTAACACCATCCCTAGCTGGGTGCCACTATCCCTTGCTGGGTAACACAATCCATTGCTGGGTACCACCATCTCTTGCTGGGTACCATCATCCCTTGCTGGGTACCACCATCCCTTGCTAGGTACCACCATCCCTTGCTGGTGCCACCATCCCTTGCTGGTGCCACCATCCCTTGCTGGGTACCACCATCTCTTGCTAGGTACCACCATCCCTTGTTGGTACCACCATCCCTTGCTGGGTACCACCATCCCTTGCTAGTCACAACCATCCCTTGGTGGGTGCCACTATCCGTTGTTGGGTACCACTATCCCTTGCTGGGTACCACCATCCCATGCTGGGTATCACCATCCCTTGCTGGGTATCACCATCTCTTGCTGGGTACCACCATCCCTTGCTGGGTACTACCATTCCTTGTTAGGTACCACCATCCCTTGTTAGGTACCACCATCCTTTGCTGGTACCACCATCCCTTGTTAGGTACCACCATCCCTTGCTGGGGACTACCATTCCTTGTTAGGTACCACCATCCCTTGTTAGGTACTACCATTCCTTGTTATGTACCACCATCCCTTGCTGGTACCACCATCCCTTGTTAGGTACCACCATCCCTTGCTGGGTACTACCATTCCTTGTTAGGTACCACCATCCCTTGCTGGGTACTACCATCCCTTGTTAGGTACCGCCATCCCTTGCTGGTACCACCATCCCTTGCTGAGTAATACCAGCTATCACCCACAATAATGTACCACCAGCCATCAAATACAACTAAATACCACCGGCCATCAAGTGTCTCTTGGTACCACAAATTATCAACCGACGGAACGTTCGACCAGGCATCATGCATAGGTAAGCACCACCAGTCGTCAACTATTGTTAGTAACCACCAGGTACTAACCACCGAGTACTAACCACCGAGTACTAACCACCGAGTACTAACCACCGAGTACTAACCACCGAGTACTAACCACGGAGTACTAACCACGGAGTACTAACCACCGAGTACTAACCACGGAGTACTAACCACCGAGTACTAACCACGGAGTACTAACCACCGAGTACTAACCACGGAGTACTAACCACCGAGTACTAACCACGGAGTACTAACCACCGAGTACTAACCACGGAGTACTAACCACCGAGTACTAACCACCGAGTACTAACCACCTAGTACTAACCACCGAGTACTAACCACCGAGTACTAACCACCGATTACTAACCATCGAGTACTAACCACCATGTACTACTAGAGAACATGCACTTTATTGCAGATGGAAACGTAAAATGTTGCGCACTACTCTGGGTCTTTTGTTATACTGCTTCCTCATTGACAATACTCCAGGAATATACATGAATATACATACTGTAATGTAAGAGCAATGTATAGAGGAGCTTAGCAAACCTTTGACATGTCTTTTCAACATATCACTACAAACTGGCATAGTGCCTGATAAGTGGAAAATGACAAATGTAAGATCTATTTACAAGGCAGGTGACAGGTCCTTAGCCTCGAACTATAGACCAATAAGTCTAACCTCCATAGTTGGAAAATTTATGGAATCAATAATTGCCGAGGCAATTCGTAGCCATCTTGAAAGGCATAAATTGATTAATGAATCTCAACACGGTTTTACTAAGGGGCGTTCCTGTCTTACGAATTTACTAACTTTTTTCACCAAGGTATTTGAGGAGGTAGATCATGGTATTGAATATGATATTGGGTATATGGACTTCAGTAAGGCTTTTGATAGAGTTCCACATCAGAGACTATTGAGGAAAATTAAGGTACACGGAATAGGAGGAGTAATTTTTTCCTGGGTAGAAGCATGGTTGACAAATAGGCAGCAGAGAATTTGCATCAATGGGGAGAAATCAGAGTGGGGGCGCATCAAGAGTGGTGTTCCTCAGAGGTCAGTGTTGGGCCTTTTGTTGTTCACAATTTATATAAACGACATTGATGAGGGAATAAATAGCGACAACAGCAAATTTGCTGATGTCGCTATTTTGGTGACATCAGCAAATTTGCTGATGTCACCAAAATAGGTCGCTTAATTAATTGAATAGACTGATGCAGTGGTCGGAGAAGTGACAGATGCAGTTTATTATAGACAAATGCAAAGTTCTAAACATTGGACAAGAAAATAGATCTTAATATTACTGATTACGAGAAGGATTTGGGAGTTCTGGTTAGCAGTAATCTAAAACCAAAACAATAGAGCATAAGACTCACGAAATCGTAATGACACGATTGCAAACAAACTATACCACGGGTGGGGTTCGAACCCGCGGTGCCTATGCTAACCTTCCTATGGTGTAGAAATATACCTAGTTGGATGAATCTTATTGAAGCTAGCTGGCCCAGTGGCTTACGCGACGGTCTGGAGTTTTGAGACTCTCTGACCGCGGGTTCGAATCCCACCCGTGGTATGGTTTGTTTGCAATCGTGTCATTACGATTTCGTGAGTCATGGTGACGGCTTTGAGGGGGACTTGAGCTAGAGTTCGTCACGGCCATGCTAGCGGGAGATTCGTCTGTAAAAACTTGCATTTGTGGACACAGTGGTGCCTATGCTAACCTTCCTATGGTGTAGAAATATACCTAGTTGGATGAATCTTATTGAAGCTAGCTGGCCCAGTGGCTTACGCGACGGTCTGGAGTTTTGAGACTCTCTGACCGCTGGTTCGAACCCCACCCGTGGTATGGTTTAATAGAGCATAAGTTTTTGCGATAAAGCGAACAGAATCCTTTGCTTCATATCAAGAATCATAAATAAGAAGAGTCCTCAGGTTATTCTTCAACTCTATATATCTTTGGTTAGGCTTCATTTAGATTATGCTGCACAGTTCTGGTCACTGTATTAAAGAATGGATATAAATGCACTGGAAAACGTACAAAGGAGGATGACATAGTTGATCCCATGTATCAGAAATCTTCTCTATGAGGATAGACTGAGGGCCCTGAATCTGCACTCTCTAGAAAGGCGTAGAATTAGGGGGGATATGATTGAGGTGTATAAATGGAAAACAGGAATAAATAAAGGGAATGTAAATAGTGTGGTAAAAATATCTAGCCAAAACAGGACTCGCAGCAGTGGTTTTAAGTTGGAAAAATTCAGATTCAGGAAGGATATAGGTTAGTTAGTTTAATATCTTTATTATGCACCCCATACCCATCCTGTGGGCGGTAGTCAAAAGATTACAGAGGTACATAATTGGTCCATTGACTGGACTCCAAAGTTTTGATAGCTGAACAAGTTACAGCGGTAATGAACTAGATGTGGTCACAATTATGACAAGTTACAAAGGTAATGAGCTCCAGGTAGAGCTGGTCACTCTCATGACAAGTTACAAAGGTAATGAACTAGAGCAAAAGCACTGGTTTAGTAATAGAGTTGTGGATGAGTGGAACAAACTCCCGAGTACCGTCATATAAGCTAAGACATTGTGTAGTTTAAAAATAAGTTGAATACATGAGTGGGTGTGGATGAGTTTGAGTTGGACCTGACTAGCTTGTGCTAGTAGGCCTGATGCAGTGCTCCTTCCGTAAGTGGATGTGACCTGACCTGACTAGGTGGTTCATTGGTTTAAGCAGTGAGGTGACTCAGACCACGGCCAGTAGGCCTGCTGCAATGTTCCTTCTTTCTTATGTTTTTATAGGTCGCCTGTCAGGTTATGACTCAAAATAATCGACTAACATCCAAGTACCTATTTATTTCTTATTGAACAGGGGAGGT
>WNWK01007101.1:0-77500 GCA_009830355.1 Cherax destructor | reverse complement strand
TACTGTACATGCGGGTGGCGAATAAAGAAAAACTACCCCTCTGTGTTTGCCAGGTTGCTCTTTGATTACTGACTTTAATTACGGCCAGGTGCAACAGGCCTTGAATTTGCTACCTATGTTCGTAATACTTTCCCTACCCTAAGGTGTTCACAGGTTGAACTATTAACTACCTGCTCTGTTCTGATTAGAAATATTAAGGGCGTTTCCTTTCCTTCTGAAGTGATCCTTACGTCACCCCTCACTTCTGTTTTCCATGGTGTGTCAGGATATACTGACAAAGTAGAGGACAGTATAATACCGGAGTCTGATATAGTGGAAGACTTTACTAGGAATTCCTCCTTCTTCTGTCCACGAGCTTACTATTGTTGACAGCACTGTTCCCGAGTCTACGTCGTCGGACACTGTACTGTTCCCGAGTCTACGTCGTCGGACACTGTACTGTTCCCGAGTCTACGTCGTCGGACACTGTACTGTTCCCGAGTCTACGTCGTCGGACACTGTACTGTTCCCGAGTCTACGACGTCGGACACTGTACTGTTCCCGAGTCTACGACGTCGGACACAGTACTGTTCCCGAGTCTACGATGTCGGACACAGCACTGTTCCCGAGTCTACGTCGTCGGACACTGTACTGTTCCCGAGTCTACGACGTCGGACACAGTACTGTATCCCAGTCTACGACGTCGGACACAGTACTGTTCCCGAGTCTACGACGTCGGACACAGTACTGTATCCGAGTCTACAACGTCGGACACATTACTGTTCCCGAGTCTACGACGTCGGACACAGTACTGTTCCCGAGTCTACGACGTCGGACACAATACTGTTCCCGAGTCTACGACGTCAGACACAGTACTGTACCCGAGTCTACGACGTCGGACACAGTACTGTTTCCGAGTCTACGACGTCGGACACAGTACTGTTCCCGAGTCTACGACGTCGAACACTGTACTGTTCCCGAGTCTACGACGTCGGACACAGTACTGTTCCCGAGTCTACGACGTCGGACACAGTACTGTACCCGAGTCTACGACGTCGGACACAGTACTGTTCCCGAGTCTACGACGTCGGACACAGTACTGTTCTCGAGTCTACGACGTCGGACACAGTACTGTTCCCGACTACGACGTCGGACAGTACTGTTCCCGAGTCTAGACGTCAGACACGGTACATACCAGTCTAGACGCGGACACAGTACATGTAACATCAGATCTACGACGTCGGACACAGTACTGTTCCCGAATCTCGACGTCGGACACTGTACTGTTCCCGAGTCTACGACGTCGGACACGTACTTTCTTAGTCTACGACGTCGGACACAGTACTGTAATCTGAGTCTACGACGTCGGACACAGTACTGTTCCCGAGTCTCGACGTCGGACACAGTCTGTCCCTGTCTACGACGTCGGACACGTACTGTTCCCGAGTCTACGACGTCGGACTACAGTACTGTTCCCGAGTCTAGACGTCGGACACAGTAAGTGTTCCCGGTCTACGACGTCGGACAAGTCTGTTCCTGAAGTCTACGACGTCGGACACAGTACTGTTCCCTGAGTCTACGACGTCGGACACCGTCTGTTCCTGAGTCTACGATGTCGGACAGAGCACTGTTCCCGAGTCTACGTCGTCGGACACTGTACTGTTCCCGAGTCTACGACGTCGGACACAGTACTGTTCCCAGTCTACGACGTCGGACACGTACTGTTCCCGAGTCTACGACGTCGGACACAGTACTGTTCCGAGTCTACGACGTCGGACACTTACTGTTCCCGAGTCTACGACGTCGGACACGTACTGTTCCCGAGTCTACGACGTCGGACACAATACTGTTCCCGAGTCTACGACGTCAGACACAGTACTGTACCCGAGTCTACGACGTCGGACACAGTACTGTTTCCGAGTCTACGACGTCGGACACAGTACTGTTCCCGAGTCTACGACGTCGGACACAGTACTGTTCCCGAGTCTACGACGTCGGACACAGTACTGTTCCCGAGTCTACGACGTCGGACACAGTACTGTACCCGAGTCTACGACGTCGGACACAGTACTGTTCCCGAGTCTACGACGTCGGACACAGTACTGTTCTCGAGTCTACGACGTCGGACACAGTACTGTTCCCAAGTCTACGACGTCGGACACAGTACTTTTCCCGAGTCTACGACGTCAGACACGGTACTGTACCCGAGTCTACGACGTCGGACACAGTACAGTTTCCGAGTCTACGACGTCGGACACAGTACTGTTCCCGAATCTACGACGTCGGACAGTGTACTGTTCCCGAGTCTACGACGTCGGACACAGTACTATTTCTTAGTCTACGACGTCGGACACAGTACTGTACCCGAGTCTACGACGTCGGACACAGTACTGTTCCCGAGTCTTCGACGTCGGACACTGTACTGTACCCGAGTCTACGACGTCGGACACCGTACTGTTCCCGAGTCTACGACGTCGGACACAGTACTGTTCCCGAGTCTACGACGTTGGACACAGTACTGTTCCCGAGTCTACGACGTCGGACACAGTACTGTTCCCAAGTCTACGACGTCGGACACAGTACTGTTCCCGAGTCTACGACGTCGGACACAGTACTGTTCCCGAGTCTATGACGTCGGACACAGTACTATTTCTTAGTCTACGACGTCGGACACAGTACTGTTCCTGAGTCTACGACGTCGGACACTGTACTGTACCCGAGTCTACGACGTCGGACACCGTACTGTTCCCGAGTCTACGACGTCGGACACAGTACTGTTCCCGAGTCTACGACGTCGGACACAGTACTGTTCCCGAGTCTACGACGTCGGACACAGTACTGTTCCCAAGTCTATGACGTCGGACACAGTACTGTACCCGAGTCTACGACGTCGGACACAGTACTGTTCCCGAGTCTACGACGTCGGACACTGTACTGTACCCGAGTCTACGACGTCGGACACCGTACTGTTCCCGAGTCTACGACGTCGGACACAGTACTGTTCCCGAGTCTACGACGTCGGACACAGTACTGTTCCCGAGTCTACGACGTCGGACACAGTACTGTTCCCGAGTCTACGACGTCGGACACAGTACTGTTCCCGAGTCTACGACGTCGGACACAGTACTGTTCCAGAGTCTACGATGTCGGACACAGTACTGTTCTCGAGTCTACGACGTCGGACACAGTACTGTTTCCGAGTCTATGACGTCGGACACAGCACTGTACCCGAGTCTACGACGTCGGACACAGTACTGTTCCCGAGTCTACGACGTCGGACACAGCACTGTTCCCGAGTCTACGACGTCGGACACAGTACTGTTCCAGAGTCTACGACGTCGGACACAGCACTGTTCCCGAGTCTACGACGTCGGACACAGTACTGTTCCAGAGTCTACGACGTCGGACACAGCACTGTTTCCGAGTCTACGACGTCGGACACACTAGCTATTCCTCTTGACTATGCACCAGAAATTACTATATTTCATCTACTTCTGTTACATCAATGCACTTATCTCCATTCCCAGACTTTAAATCCCTTGATATATGGAATGGTGATTTCTTTAAAACTTTCAACACATTTACCAAACTCTCCATAGCTGTCATAATCTTGCTGTTAATAGTAAAATAATGTGACAGTAATATATCTTTCAAATTTACCTACCCAGATTCTCTCTTGTTGAAGTATAATTTGAAGGCTGATTCTGATGAGTCGTAGACCATTCTGTTCTGGTCGCCACGAAACTGTTTTTAAGCTTCTTCTTGACCAACAGGTTCCCGGTCATCTCTCCTACTGGAATACCTGGTTAAAGTTAAAGAACCCTTATTTCTAGCCTCAAGTCCTCCAATATCTTTAATTATTGCAGATTTTAAGAAGTCTTCCAACTGTCCTATCCCAGTAGTATTCAGGTCGCGCCCATGATAATATTGCCAGGCTACACAATATCTTTTCAGTGGGCTATTTATAGCTGTATCTAAAATATAAGTGCTTCTTACTAGGCCGTGAGTCTATTTTGGTGCCAGATTATTATCCATTACGATCAATAGGGCATCAATTTATCTCGGACTGGTTAAGTTGTAACGGTCAGTATAAATATTGAGTTACTTTTGCTACTTTATTTTTGTTTCTGCAGCAACTTTACCTATACTTCTGGAGCAAAAGTATTGATTATGTCCAATGTTCATTTGTTTGAAGTGATTGTTACAAATGTCGATACCAGCGCCATCTACATGCCTCTTGCCACACTACTGTTTTTGGAGGGTAGGTGATGTGTGGTACTGGGTATCGTCAGAACGTCAGTTACATAGCTGTCTTATGATCGTAAGTACTATTAGTGTCTCTGTTGGGTAAAACGACACAAGTGAAACTAATGCGACATTTTATTGTGGAAGCGTCTCGCTCTAGAGGAGCTTTGTCAAGCCGTTACAAACAATACAGGAACACAGAGTGTGTATACAGGTATTACGATAAGGTGAAAGGCATAACGTAATCGTTGTAGGTATTAGTTGTAATAATACCAGTAGTCGTAGTAGTACTTGTGGTAGTAGTAGTAGCAGCAGCAGCAGCTATGTGATGACGGAGTTAATTAGTTTAAGGTGAATTCTTGCTAATAATTCAGAGATGATGTTTGACTGTGTTAGAAATAGTGATTAATGATGATTCAAGGCATTTACGTCTGCGGAAATCACTATTCGGGCGTAGTTGAATTTCACCAGGTGGTTGGCAGAATTCCGGTGTCATAAACAGGTGTTGTTCAGGTTATAGTTCAACATGAATTAATGTGTTCGCTGAGTCGTATTTCGAGGCTTCTTGCTGTTTCGTCTACGTATATTCCGGTACAGCGTCCGAGTGAAAGAAGCACTTGTCATGCTGGTACCAGCTGTGTTTGCTTCTGTTTCTTGCCCCGGGAGTTTTGACTGAGTCAGCGAGACTACGACGGATCTGATGGGCTGCATACTTTAAAAAAAAAAGTATTGGCTTTAATGTACCTTACCATATCTTTCATCTTGTGTGGACAGGCGACAACGTGTGTGTGGACCTGAGTCATTGTCATCACCCCAGAGACAACAAGAAAATCCAGTTTATGGAAGCAGTTTCACAGCCACAGTAGACGACTCCTTCTAATATACCTGAACAACGGTAATAACTACAACAGGACATATTATCTAAAGAAAAATATGTACCAAGTCAAAATTAGTTCAAGAGGTAAGACCTGGCTGGACTTCACAGGTGTAAAGGAATAATGTTATCGTAACTCAGGTACATTTTTGACGTTATTACAAGATAACGTACTTTTTCTTCAAGTAAAACGCACAAATAATGATGTGCTTCTAGAAGCCTATGGAAGGAATATTGTGAGAATACTGCAACATTAAAATTCATATTGAAATAATTTATTATTCTGGATATATCGTATTTGGATTTTCAAGAGAATTTTCTAAGAACGATGCTCAAATTCTGTTTTGAAATGATGTGGTTGGAGCAACTATCATTCCTCTTGAACTTTTAGTAACAGTTAACTAGAGCGAGGAAACTTAGGTCCTGGAAGCTCACAGTAGTGAACTTACATTATTCTTCTGGAGTGTTGTGACACGAACAACGGCATTAGTACCGAAAGCTATATTGCCACTTGCTATTTCCGTTGATAATAACGAGACAGATTTGAGAAATTTATTCAGCAACGATGTACTTCGTCGCTCATCGTCTACAGTGACTGAGAGGAAGAGAATGTTTTCACTCCACTGACATACGAGGATCTTTTTAAAGAACAGATCACTGATCTGTCAGTGGAGAAACTCAAAACTTTTGCCGTGACTGAAAACCCGTTAAAGGACTGGGATCATTGTGCTACAACAGCAATCGTGCTTTGAAGGATGAGTCCATTTCTGGTTCTACTACGACTGTGAAGCACCGACATGAAGCACCGACATGAAGCACTGACATGAAGCACCGACATGAAGCACTGACATGAAGCACCGACATGAAGCACTGACATGAAGCACTGAAATGCTTTGTACATCTTGGTGTGAATAAGACTGGGCATGCTGGCTAAAAACTTGTATGACCAAGGATGAAGGAATCGGTCACCTCACATGTTGAGAAATGTTATACATGTCAAGTGGCTTCAGAATAGTCACTACTTGCGCCTATACCTGCTTTTAGAGAACTTTTTCCCTCGTCTTTCTAAGACTACGCTCGGCAACCAGTACTTGTTTTATATTAATGGATTCATCAATCTGTCATTCCATGAGAAAAATTAACTCTAGATCAATTGTTGATGCTCAGCTACGGTCCTTCTCACATGTTGGACTTCATAGATTAATCCAGTCAAATGAAGGATCTAACGTCACGTTTAAAATTTTGAAATTATCTGTCAACTGGGGCTAATATCCGGCTCAATAACCCTTGTTATTTTATCGATATTTACCCTTTTCATAATCTTGCGTAATTGGAGTGACATTAACTGTTTATACATTTAAATTATAGAGGAAAACATTAATGATCAGAATTTGTCACTATTCAATCGTCACATAAAAGCTTTGATTATCACTCTTATGCTCAACTGTTATTACACTGTTTCTGCAATCTATAGAGACAATATTTTTTTATATCACAATTTTTTTTTAAGTCTCAGGCATTTATTATGTCTCGCTAATGAGATCATTTAAATGCCTCATCTATTAAACGTTTCATTAACATTTACTATGTCGGCAGCTTTCCACGACTGATGTGTCTCGATATGACTATATTTTTCAGCTATTTAATAAATTGTTCATCATTTAATAATTTTACAATTTATTGTTCTTATCATTCTCGGTTGAAAACACCATTTACAAATGACAAATTTATCTTTGTATTATTGTATTACATTTCTCCACTAAAAACTATAATACACAGAGGCGCCTTACGAAGGCCCTGACCATCCCTGGCAGTCTTGCGTCTTTCTTCTAACTCACGCACCGAAGAGTCTGCTGGTTTTCCAGGTAGTTCTACATACTATACTACGATGAACCTCGAGCAATCAGTCTTCGTCTGCATCAAACCAGACATTCAATTTCCCTTCCATTGTCTGCCCGTCACTGAAATGGTTACCTCTGCTCAGCCGGGGATTTTACAACACACAGAAGCCAAGTGAAGAGAAAAAAAAAATAGCGTAAAAACACCTTTCATCACACCAGTCACAGTCAACTAACAAGTTATGTGACAGTCTCAAACACTTCGTTCACAATCATTTTACTTTTGAGTGGCCAGGTATAAATCTCAAAAGTTATCGGGAATACTAGGGGTCCATAGGTCACTGGTTTCAAATTTATACTGTCGCCCGAGGGATAACTGACAACGCCAATTTAAAAAAAGACCTTCATTATTCAGTCTGCTCCATTATTCTCGTGCGGTTACCTCAGTTCATCTGGTCGGGCAATGTTCGTATTGCGAATTTAAAATAGGAGTTGTAGTGGGTTCCGCTTCTTCCTCGTGTATACTGTGACTTGATTCTTCTGAAGTTGACACTCACAAATGGCTTCGAAGGAAAGACAATTTCTCGTGGAAACAACATCGCTACCCTGTTGAGCAGCGCTAATGAGTTCTAACGGGTTGGACTTATTGATTGTTCTGGGAGTTTCTCCACTCTTGACCAACACCTTCACTAGACGGATCATCTCTTGTGGATCTGGAGAAGGTTCGCTGACCCTCCCCATCGGCCACTCAGCACGATGAGGAAGAAATTACCATATCTCACCCACGTTCCCTTAACAATGTTCTTAAAGAATGCAATAATCACTATGCTACTCTGTATTCAGCTTCTAAAGAGTTTTATTTAAATGCATAAATTTGTTTCTAAGAATATTCCCGTCGTTGTAATCTAAGTTCTCATCTTCAGATGTACATATCACAACTGTCATGGCTTCCACTCGTCTTATATTCTGTAAATAAGTTAATATTTCAAGATCGGTGACATGAACATAAGTTAATGGACAATTATTTATTCTGTTTTCGGCCTCCACTAAGACAGTTGACAATTCTTCTAGGTTGACCTTTTCTTTGCGAAGATCCTTTCTTAAGCAACTATTGACAATTCCAATCATCCATTTGTCAAACTTCCTTGCCAGAGTGATTCTGGAGTTATGAACTTCAGGTGACAGTTCCGTAAATTCCCTTAAGAATATCAAGTGTTTCTTCCACCCGAGCAGTTCCAGAGTTTAGCAAGAAAATGCTACACAGAAATATTAATAAGAGAAATACATATATATGTAAAATATCTAGTATAACTAGAATAGTTATATTAGATATAATGATCATATCCTACAATGTTAGTGTGTCAGTAGCTGGGTTAACACGACTCAGTAATATTGTTGAATTAATGATCCTAGGAATGGCTTGAGCCTATGGTAGTTTATGGATGATTTAATACTAAATGTCTGCTATTATTAATGTCTTTTTCTTGCGACATTTTAATTGCAATGAAATAAAAGTTATTCAAGTGATTATCTGTTTTAATTTGGTTTATCCAGTGTAAATTACTACACTTATAATTAATGTCAATTAATGTGGTTCTAAGACAACCATAAAACTTTGGGGATTACACACGTTAATCCCCCCCCCCTTTGTAGCCCCACACCAAGGTGGGGATAATAGGGGGTTCAAAGATCACTGTTATCAAGTTGACGAAGATAACATATACCTCATTAATTATTTGAGGAGTTATATATAGCCAGAACATGAATCACAACGAGACACAACTAACTTGTATTAGTTAGGTGGAGACTGCCTCTCATAGATCACGGAGACTGCCTCTCATAGATCACGGAGACTGCCTCTCGTAGATCACGGAGACTGTCTCTCATAGATCACGGAGACTGCCTCTCGTAGATCACGGAGACTGCCTCTCATAGATCACGGAGACTGTCTCTCGTAGATCACGGAGACTGCCTCTCATAGATCACGGAGACTGCCTCTCGTAGATCACGGAGACTGTCTCTCGTAGATCACGGAGACTGTCTCTCATAGATCACGGAGACTGCCTCTCGTAGATCACGGAGACTGCCTCTCGTAGATCACGGAGACTGCCTCTCATAGATCACGGAGACTGCCTCTCGTAGATCACGGAGTACTCACGCCAGGCAGGTAGTTTATTTAATATCGAATACATATTTAATATCTTATTTCTAATATATCTGAAATCCTATTCTTACATCAAAATGAGTTTAAACAAACTTATTTTTTCCTGCAATGAGAGTTTCATTCATGTTTCAGTATTAATGTATTCAGTTTTTATTGGTAATTATGATGACATCCGACCTACAAATTTAGAATGTTACGTAGGCCTCATTATCAACAATATCACAATAATGAGAAGATAATCCTGCCTGATATACGATGACAACTATATATCTTATTAAATAAACTAATTATTACTTGTATCTTCATCTCATACGTCAGGTACAGTTCAGGATTTGATGAATACAAAAAAAATGATTTATATTTACCGCACCAGTCACAGTCAGTTAATATGCTGTGTGACTCTGTGTCAGACACACCAGTCACAGTCAGTTAACATGCTGTGTGACTCTGTGTCAGACACACCAGTCACAGTCAGTTAACATGCTGTGTGACTCAGTGTTAGACACACCAGTCACAGTCAGTTAATATGCTGTGTGACTCTGTGTCAGACACACCAGTCACAGTCAGTTAACATGCTGTGTGACTCTGTATCAGACACACCAGTCACAGTCAGTTAACATGCTGTGTGACTCTGTGTTAGACACACCAGTCACAGTCAGTTAACATGCTGTGTGACTCTGTGTTAGACACACCAGTCACAGTCAGTTAACATGCTGTGTGACTCTGTGTTAGACACACCAGTCACAGTCAGTTAACATGTTGTGTGACTCTGTGTTAGACACACCAGTCACAGTCAGTTAATATGCTGTGTGACTCTGTGTTAGACTCACCAGTCACAATCAGTTAACATGCTGTGTGACTCAGTGTTAGACACACCAGTCACAGTCAGTTAACATGCTGTGTGACTCTGTGTTAGACTCACCAGTCACAATCAGTTAACATGCTGTGTGACTCAGTGTTAGACACACCAGTCACAGTCAGTTAACATGCTGTGTGACTCTGTGTTAGACTCACCAGTCACAATCAGTTAACATGCTGTGTGACTCTGTGTCAGACACACCAGTCACAGTCAGTTAACATGCTGTGTGACTCTGTGTTAGACACATTAGTCACAGTCAGTTAACATGCTGTGTGACTCTGTGTTAGACACACCAGTCACAGTCAGTTAACATGCTGTGTGACTCAGTGTTAGACACACCAGTCACAGTCAGTTAACATGCTGTGTGACTCAGTGTTAGACTCACCAGTCACAGTCAGTTAACATGCTGTGTGACTCTGTGTTAGACTCACCAGTCACAGTCAGTTAACATGCTGTGTGACTCTGTGTTAGACACACCAGTCACAGTCAGTTAACATGCTGTGTGACTCTGTGTTAGACACACCAGTCACAGTCAGTTAACATGTTGTGTGACTCTGTGTTAGACACACCAGTCACAGTCAGTTAACATGCTGTGTGACTCTGTGTTAGACACACCAGTCACAGTCAGTTAACATGCTGTGTGACTCTGTGTTAGACACACCAGTCACAGTCAGTTAACATGCTGTGTGACTCTGTGTTAGACTCACCAGTCACAATCAGTTAACATGCTGTGTGACTCTGTGTTAGACACACCAGTCACAGTCAGTTAACATGCTGTGTGACTCTGTGTTAGACACACCAGTCACAGTCAGTTAACATGCTGTGTGACTCAGTGTTAGACTCACCAGTCACAGTCAGTTAACATGCTGTGTGACTCAGTGTTAGACACACCAGTCACAGTCAGTTAACATGCAGTGTGACTCAGTGTTAGACTCACCAGTCACAATCAGTTAACATGCTGTGTGACTCAGTGTTAGACACACCAGTCACAGCAGTTAACATGCTGTGTGACTCAGTGTTAGACACACCAGTCACAGCAGTTAACATGCTGTGTGACTCAGGGTTAGACACACCAGTCACAGCAGTTAACATGCTGTGTGACTCAGAGTAATAACAGGGGGATCAACTTCACCAACCTTCTCTGTATGTTTTCCAGCACATCTTTGTCCATTCTCTTGTATGGAGACCAGAAATGAGCAGAATGATCTAGGTGAAGTCTGACCAAGGATACATAACTTTGAAGTATAATCTGATAACTTTCATTATTTATGCTTTTTGACTTGAAGGTAAAAATTCTCTTAATTTTATTGGGGACACTAAGTTACGTTTGTCATTTCTTTAGATTATTGGTAACAAGAACTTATAATTATTTCTTGCATTCAGTTTTATTGTGGTCTACGTCATTTAGTTTTCATTCAAGCTTGGAATAATTACATGATTCAAAGTCAGTTACTATTGCATTTATAATTACTCTACCAGATATTCAGATCCAATTACTTGATCGGAAAATAAAAAAATTCAACTACGATTTCAATTACTGGTCATAATATACTAACTTATTTTCTTCAGTTACGTGATAAATTTCAATATAACGTAAGAAATTTTAATATAGCAATAATGATTTTTTCTTATTTATTTTATAACTGATCCAAAGATGTTAAAGAGTCACAATGTTTACGTAACTAATCACCGCTTATCCATTCCAGAATTCATAACCATTGACTTCTTACTTCAAAAATAAACGTTTTCCCTAACGTCTCGTACACATTCAAAATGTTATTAGTTAAAAGCATAAAAATAAGTAAACATTTGACACAAAACAATTATAACTTATAAGTCATGACACCGACTGCGCGCAGCCACCGACTGTGAGGGGAGCGCTGTCACCGACTGTGGGGGGAGCGCTGTCACACACAGCTCACGTAAACATGACCTCGGCATCACAGACAGTGTACGTGACCCAGACAACGAGAACCACATTTGAGTGTACAGTTATGTACACTTATGAATTCTGTACAGTTATGTACACTCTGGTGTGTGCTTACTTTCATATTGTCATAAGCCTGTTATAGCACCCCAGTTTTATGATGTAATTTAAGGAAGTATAAACCTGACAATAGTCAGTTATACATGCCTGGTATACAATACCAAAAAGATGAAAACTAGACACATGTGCAACATCTGGGTATTTTTATTATAGACGTTTCGCCATCCAGTGGCTTTATCAATACAGATTCAAAGACATGATAGGAAGACAGAAGAACTATATACAAAATATGAGGTAATCAGTCCCTCAGTCTTGGAGTTGTTGTGAAGATCACCGTAGTCGTGAAGATTCTGGAGCACAGTTAGTTCAGACTCTCAGGTAAGGACCCACTAGGGGCGAGGGGGAAGTGGGGACAGACGAAGAATAGCCGGTGAGAGGAAGAGCGGAAGTAGAAGAGAAAGAGTCAGGACTAAACCCAACAGTCTAACTACTTTTGGAGCACAGGCAAGAAGGCTGGCGCTTATATACTGGCGTCAGGTGGATAGGGACGGGTAGCAGACGAGGGTATAGTCACTGGTAGGCGGGATTCCCCAGTGTAATTTGCATTGATAAAGCCACTGGAGGGCGAAACGTCTACAATGGAGATACCCAGATGTTGCACATGTGTCTAATTTTCATCTTGTTGGTATTGTATACAACGTGTCAGACACTGCAACAACATGAATCTTGGTTCAGAGGACATCTACATAACCTTGTTTACGACTAATACTACTACTACTACTAACCCATCCCTTGGGTATGACCTACTTCCACTGGGAAATCCCGCCTGCCAGTGATTTGCCCTCGTCTGCTACACGTCCCTCTCCACCTGTCGACAGTATATAAGCACCAGCCTTCTTACCTGTGCTCCAGATTCTTCACGACTACGGTGCTCTTCACAACAACTCCAAGGCTGAGGGACTGATTACCTCATATTTTGTATATAGTTCTTCTGTCTTCCTATCATGTCCTTGAATTTGTATTGATAAAGCTACTGGAGGGCGAAACGTCTACAATAAAGATACCCAGATGTTGCACATGTGTCTAATTTTCATCAATAGTTAGTTACAATTACAGTTGCTTTTTAAACTAAAAATTTAATTACTTATATAATTACAATTGCTAACAAAATAATTAATTTCGTTCTACTTCAATTATAATTACACCAAGTCTGCTTTTAGACGCCATAATTATTTATTTTCATAAAATTAAAACCTTTCATTTATCTATATATAATTTCATCTGTCATTTCACAAACTACAACACAACATGTCCAGATTGTTCTGAAGTTCTCTTGTGTCTTCATGTTACTGACAAAATTGTTTACGTCCTCATTAATTCTCTCATTTTTGTCGTCCATGGATAGTGTAAACAACGAGTGCTCAAATGGAACACTGTTGGTAACGGGTCGTCTTTCTGATTTCCCCCCCCCATCCCCGTTAATGCCGTCTCTCTGTTGTCTGTCAGTTAACTATGCCTCGATCCAATACATAATTTCTCATCTTTCGTGTGTCAGCACTTTCGTCAACAACATCCTATTGAAATCCATATATAAAATATCGTATTTTTTTTATATCTTGAACTACAGCCTCAAATAATTTAAGCAAATAAGGCTAGTGAATTTGTGAGACATAAATGCCTCTTTATAAAACCGTTCTGAGACTATACCATACCACGGGTGGGGTTCGAACCCCACTCGTGGTATGGTTTGTTTGCAATCGTGTCATTACGATTCCGTGAGTCGTTCTGAGATTCATTGTTTATATTATATTATGGAAGGTGGCTTCGAATCTGTTCGCAATTATTGATTCCATCACCTTTCCTACAACTGAAGTAAGATCTATAAATTTGAAGTTAAAGACCAATGACTTTGTCTTTACGATACTCATTTGAAGAGTGGCGAGAGATGAACAGCTGGCTCACCACAGAGTGGCAAGAGATGAACAGCTGGCTCACCACAGAGTGGCAAGAGATGAACAGCTGGCTCACCACCAGAGTGGCGAGAGATGAGCAGCTGGCTCACCACAGAGTGGCGAGAGATGAGCAGCTGGCTCACCACAGAGTGCCGAGAGATGAGCAACTGGCTCACCACCAGAGTGGCGAGAGATGAGCAGCTGGCTCACCAGAGAGTGGCGAGAGATGAGCAGCTGGCTCACCAGAGAGTATCGAGAGATGAACAGCTGGCTCACCACAGAGTGGCGAGAGATGAGCAACTGGCTCACCACCAGAGTGGCGAGAGATGAGCAGCTGGCTCACCAGAGAGTGGCGAGAGATGAGCAGCTGGCTCACCAGAGAGTGGCGAGAGATGAACAGCTGGCTCACCACAGAGTGGTAATCATGGATAACTTAAGGTATGTATAAGCGATTCAAACTTTCCCTGCAACACCAGACGAAGTGTTTATACACTCGCAGTTTATGTCTGGGTAGCACAGAAACCACAGAGTACCACTGTAGACTGGTCCACATTGGCCATACTGCGGGGTACACATTATTTCAGGCATAACAGGGGCAACATGGCATGATGTGTACGTGTTTATATACAAATGAGCTTTATCAATTCCCGCTGTGACTGGTAAGCTGTTACACAGACGCCCTGGGGAGAGCTGTGTACAACATATATATTTATGTCTGTCAGTATCTGTGTTCGGTGTTACGTCTGTGTCTGGGTGCTCTCAGTGGCTTAATTTGAGCGCCTCACCGTGACACACGTCCTTAAATTTAAAACAAAAGTTAATTTCCAGGGTTACGAAAAAGTTAACGAGGTAATTGCAACAATTTATATCAATATAATTAGTTATTTTAACTGCAAAATTTCCAGAAATATAAGTTATTTGTTTCTGCAAAGAATTATTAGCAAGTTCCTTAAACAGTGACCTAGATAATGAATCAGCCAGCATATCGTATGTATCCATTGTTCATTAAACCAATACATTAAGTAGCTCACTATTCAGAGCCCAACACATTAAAAGTGTATTTATATTTTCCATGGTGTGGTTGACAGTAAGAGAGTTATGTGATTATTCCAGTACTTGGTGAGGCTCCTATCATCGTAAGCATCTTTCTCAATTGTGTTGTAATTATTCTAGTGTTTCTTTAGCTTAGCAGAATAAAAACAAATTGGATAAAGAACAAAGATTATTGATTTCTGAAGGGAATAGCACCTTTCCCTACTTCACTATATTCACGCCCAGCAAGCCGTTTGCAACGTGAATGTTGAGGCTCTGCAATGTTGACGGTACTTTTCACATCCTAAATTCCGTTACATTGTATTTACAAAGTCCGACTTTGATGGAAAATGCAGGGATTTCCTTCACCCACTAGGAAAGTGATGCAATGTATTGGGTTTAGCGACATCATCTACCTATTAGTAATCCAAGCATTTGCTTCTTGAAATGTATGGCTTACGAATGAGGACACAGGGCGAGGCTCAGAGACTTACTAAATTCAATGAAATCGTTCTCGAGCAAGAGGGGCACCTAAACCTGTCACAGATTTGTCTCGATGGTCAATCACCTGTGCTCGTAACATGATATTGATCTGGTACAATGAGGAAACACTGAAGACTCGGCACTCCATGAGGGACCTGGCGTGCTGACCTTCCAAGAACACTGGAGAGTGTAGCAACACTACTATGGTGGAGACTCTACTGATTATTCCTAGCTGGGATAAACTTCACAAAAGATATTAGACGTGAAGTTCAATCTCTGGTTCCTGGTCCAACTGAATTTTCTTGGGCATCCCTACATATGCAAAACATTCAAGAAAGCGTGTACAAAAGAATGTGCATTGATGCATAGTAGTGGTATTGCCTCAGAATATCGAATATATGCACATGTGATTTAAAATGGTATTCATTGCCCATAAGAGTCCAAGGCAAAGGACTAACAAAATCAATGAGAGGATCACCAAATGTTGAAACAGGATTACATCAACAGGCTGTCGAGAATGAGCGGAAACATGTAGTATTGCCATACAAATCCTGAAAAAGTCTCAGCATTTTGTGCCAGAAGAACTAGGTGTCCACCAATTGGACTGCTGTGTACCACCTCAATAACTCATCTCTTGCCTACCAGAAGCACCAAAGCATATTCAAATTTACATCATTAATTTACTTTCCCTATCAGGTTATGAATCTTTTTCGATATCTGAACTGGTGGTTTAAAAACTTGTACTCTTGTTGACCATGTCTACCTCCTAGCCTAACAGTACGCAAGCAGAAGCAAAAGATTCATCTTGACACTTTTGCGTTACCATATTCTCAGCAGACTTCAAGCAGTTAGTAACCTGTATTATAAATTGTTAGTAATAAAAGTCAAATCACTGAACAACGAATGTCATGGTACCAGTCACTCCAGTAATTTTCAGTCATCCAATTGTACTGAGAGGCCTGATGTCAGACACACCAGTTATATTTAGTTAACCAGTTGTACTGCAGGACCTGGTGCCAGACACACCAGTCACACTCACATAAAACTGTGTGGCTCAGTAATAGATAGTCACAATGACAGCAACATCAGTGGCCTGGTATTACTGGCGAAAGTCACAGTCGATCTGTGAGAAGACGGTGTTACAATCAGTTAACAATCTGTTTGACAATCACAGCATCACCAGTCAAACAAACAGTTAACAATCTGCTTTACCGAGTAACGGTAGAACCAGTTACATTTAGCTTACAATCTTGGTGGTTCGGTGCCAGTAACACCAGTCACAAACAGTTAACAGTCTGTGTGATCCGGTTGCAGTCATAATCAAATTATTATCAATGTATCCCGAAGTCAGTAGCACCAGTTAAACAAATAGTTAATGAACTGTGTGACGTCGTAAAACTAGTCATACAATCAGTGTGAGTAACACCAGTCACTATCTGTATGACTTAGGGTCAAGAAGTAATAACACCAGTTACTATCTGTGTGACCTAGGGTCAAGGAGTAATAACACCAGTCACTATCTGTGTGACCTAGGGTCAAGGAGTAATAACACCAGTCACTATCTGTGTGACCTAGGATCAAGGAGTAGTTCATGAAGGCTGGAGAGAGAGCTGCCAGCAGCTCCGTGTAGCCAATATCCCCAGACACGATCCACCAATCGATTTTCATTACCACAACCACTGTTGGACGTACATATGCCAATACCTACAAAGAAACGTTCCCAGTGCTCCAAGTTTTCCGAGAATTACCCCTAGATGTTTCACCTGCAGGTCAAGACCTCTCACCTGAAGGTCAAAACCTCTCACCTGGTGATCTAGACCTCTCACATGTAGGTCAAGACCTTTCACCTGCAGGTTAGAACCTCTCACCTGCAGGTCAAGACCTCTCACATGTAGGTCAAGACCTCTCACATATAGGTCAAGACCTTTCACCTGCAGGTCAAGACCTATCACCCACAGGTCAACACTTCTCACCTGCAGGTCAAGACTTCTCACCTGCAGGTAAAGACTTCTCACCTGCAGGTCAAGACTTCTCACCTGCAGGTCAAGACCTCTCACCTGTAGATCAAGACCTATCACCCACAGGTCAACACTTCTCACCTGCAGGTCAAGGCTTCTCACCTGCAGGTCAAGACTTCTCATCAGCAGGTGAAGACCTCTCACATTTAGGTCAAGACCTATCACCCACAGGTCAACACTTCTCACCTGCAGGTCAAGACCTCTCACCTGCTAGTCAAGACCTCTCACCTGCAGATCAAGACCTCTCACCTGCTAGTCAAGACCTCTCACCTGCAGATCAAGACCTCTCACCTGCAGGTCAACACTTCTCACCTGCAGGTCAAGACTTCTCATCAGCAGGTCAATGCCTGGAGGTAACACTATCAACTTTTAATAATATTTAACTGATATTCTTCCCATTGATCGGACATAAGTTTGCTCAAGACAAACTCTTCTTGTCTTAACACTGAGCGGCAGTTTTCTTGTTTGTTCTGTCGTTTTCCACTATCGTCTGAGTTCATTGTCTACCTCGCAGCTATTATGCATATGCATCTGATTCTATGAGTCGACGCTATCATGTATTCATCATTGTGTGTATATCTCACTGCTATCATTTGTGGGTCATCAGTGTCTGCACTGCCGCTATCATGTCTCTCATGATATTCATGGCTGCTATCATGTCTCTCATGATATACATGGCTGCTAGCATGTCTCTCATGATATACATGGCTGCTATCATGTCTCTCATGATATACATGGTTGCTATCATGTCTCTCATGATATACATGGCTGCTATCATGTCTCTCATGATATACATGGCTGCTATTATGTCTCTCATGATATACATGGTTGCTATCATGTCTCTCATGATATACATGGCTGCTATCATGTCTCTCATGATATATATGGCTGCTATCATGTCTCCCATGATATACATGGCTGGTATCATGTCTCTCATGATATACATGGCTGCTATCATGTATCTCATGATATACATGGCTGCTATCATGTCTCTCATGATATACATGGCTGCTATCATGTTCTCATGATATACATGGGCTTAGTCTCCATGATACATGGCTGCTATCATGTCTCTCATGATATACATGGCTGCTATCATGTCTCTCATGATATACATGGCTGCTATCATGTCTCTCATGATATACATGGCTGCTATCATGTCTCTCATGATATACATGGCTGCTATCATGTCTCTCATGATCGTTATTGCCGATGAAATCATGTGTTTTGATCGCTTGTGTTGTTGATGTTGTGTTTATGTCGTGATCACCAGTGTTGTTGCTGTTGAGTGTATGTATTAATACTGTTAATATCTTGTTAATGCTAATAATACTGTCATATGTATTTATGTAATTCATTACACTAGAGTTCTACCAGTATGAGGGTTAGCAGGGGGGGGGGTGTACCCAGTGACTCCATCACATTCACATTTGCCCTCACGTCTCTGTGTTAGAGACAGTTAGCAGATGTCTCTGTGTTAGAGACAGTTATTAGACGTCTCTGTGTTAGAGATAGTTAGCAGATGTCTCTGTGTTAGAGACAGTTATTAGACGTCTCTGTGTTAGAGGCAGTTAGCAGACGTCTCTGTGTTAGAGGCAGTTAGCAAACGTCTCTGTGTTAGAAGCAGTTGGCAGCTCGACCTTTTTGAGGCAGGACCTCGGCCTGGCAGACCCTTGTAACTATATCTCAGTTACAACGCTACCAGAGCTTGGACTTCTATTATTCCAGTCCTTTTCACTACCCATCATATCCACAACAAAAATGGTGGCAGTGTGGGATAGAATTTTTAGAAATTCTAAAACAGTGAGTGATAGAATTATATGGGGAGGTGTGTGTGTGTGTGTGTCATGTCGCCCAGATCAGCTTCCCTGCCTCAGTGCAACAGCCTAATCTCATGTGACATCACAATAAAAATGGTGACAGCGTAAGGCAGAATTCCTTGGAATTTCGGAATTTGGTTGTAATAATTGTGTGAAGAAACGTCACCCTCCACATTGTTCAGTAATCTTTGTATTAATAGGTTTATACATCGTTGGATCATAATTACTTCTTAATATGTTTATATATGCTAAACCCAAAAGAGATACTAACCAATCACCAAAATTAACAGGTTATACGAGGTCACTGTATATAAGCATGTAATTTATCCCCGATTCTTTATTTGGAGGATTATCGGCTCTGATCCTATCCGTTTTAACAACCTCTTGTTTGTTTTTGGTTTTCTTAAATATGTACAAATTGAATATGTGTTGGGTTCAAACTTTCACATGTCAGGTTCTTCTTGACCACACGACAGCCCCTGAGCCCCATTCGTGACTCATGACATAGTAATAACACGATTAACAACAAATCAGGGCCAGATGGTCAGAGCACTGGCCTGTGAGGTGGTCAGAGCACTGGCCTGTGAGGTGGTCAGAGCACTGGCCTGTGAGGTGGTCAGAGCACTGGCCTGTGAGGTGGTCAGAGCACTGGCCTGTGAGGTGGTCAGAGCACTGGCCTGTGAGGTGGTAAGAGCACTGGCCTGTGAGGTGGTCAGAGCACTGGCCTGTGAGGTGGTCAGAGCACTGGACTGTGAGGTGGTCATAGCACTGGCCTCTGAGGTGGTCAGAGCACTGGCCTGTGCGGTGGTCAGAGCACTGGCCTGTGAGGTGGTCAGAGCACTGGCCTGTGAGGTGGTCAAGCACTGGACTGGTGAGGTGGTCATGCAGCACTGGCCTCTGAGGTGGTCAGAGCACTGGCCTGTGAGTGGTCAGGCACTGGCTGGTGGCAGAGCACTGGCCTGTGAGGTGGTCAGAGCACTGGCCTGTGAGGTGTTCAGAGCACTGGCCTGTGAGGTGGTCAGAGCACTGGCCTGTGAGGTGGTCAGAGCACTGGCCTGTGAGGTAGTCAGAGCACTGGCCTGTGCGGTGGTCAGAGCACTGGCCTCTGAGGTGGTCAGAGCACTGGCCTGTGAGGTGGTCAGAGCACTGGCCTGTGCGGTGGTCAGAGCACTGGCATGTGCGGTGGTCAGAGCAGTGGCCTGTGAGGTGGTCAGAGCACTGGCCTGTGAGGTGGTCAGAGCACTGGCCTGTGAGGTGGTCAGAGCACTGGACTGTGAGGTGGTCATAGCACTGGCCTCTGAGGTGGGCAGAGCACTGGCCTGTGCGGTGGTCAGAGCACTGGCCTGTGAGGTGGTCAGAGCACTGGCCTGTGCGGTGGTCAGAGCACTGGCATGTGCGGTGGTCAGAGCACTGGCCTGTGAGGTGGTCAGACACTGGCCTGTGAGGTGGTCAGAGCACTGGCCTGTGAGGTGGTCAGACACTGGCCTGTGCGGTGGTCAGAGCACTGGACTGTGAGGTGGTCAGAGCACTGGCCTGTGAGGTGGTCAGAGGACTGGACTGTGAGTTTTAAGAGGCGATGCCACAAGTTCAAGTCCCACCCGTTCACTGATTTGATTCCCATTCGTAAATGCATCATCCTCAGGAACGATTATATTCTTCTTGACTGTCATTTACACTTTTAATTCCAGGATGATAAGCTAAAACAATAGAATCTGGTGGAATACTAACTCTTATTTGATTTTAAATAGAAAGTCACTATTTCATTAATATCTGCATTTATGCCTTCAAGAAATCTTGGTACATCACCTCCAATAACATCGGGCATTTCAAATGTGTTTAATTCTGATTTGGCATTTAAATACCGAATACAGATTCTTATAGTCATATCTTTATTTGGTATAAAATGGGTCTTGGGATGAACTGCATTCTTCAAAGCCTCCTCGTATGGAAGATTACAATGTTATAGGTGTACAAAGCTTATTGACGAAGTAGGATGGTGCAGTATCTGGGAACACCTCCGTAACAGCATCACTACTCATAAAATATATGTAGTCATCATACCCACACTCCCTTATCACCTCTACTAAATTACATCATTAAATCAAAGAATATACACTAATAGGGAATCCAACATTTTGTGTTCTTCTAAAACGTCCTCATTTCTCGAGATTTCTTAATAGACTTTACATCTCTGACTTTCAGTTATCTATGAACCATAGGAATTCTAATTGGATTCATGTGAATACCGGAAATATTTAAAAAAAAAAGCCTTACCACTGACAGATCTCCGGAATTGATTCTTTTCTGTTAAAATATTTAAGATTTCAATAATATTTTGTCTGGAAATACGACGACTAGTGAGGCCTCCATTCTCCTCCCAACAAATCACTGACTTGAAATAATCAATATCACCGGGTAAAACTCTTATATGTATAAAATTGGTTAAGTCCGGTGTTTTGGGTGGTGTGACTGGGTTAAGTGGTAGTGGGATGGGGTGCCTCTACCCTTGACACACGTCTGGCAGTAGTGGTCCACTTGTGTAAGTCTTAGGAGACCCTCCGCCAGGGTTCACTGTCTCTTCCCTCGACTCAATGGTGTTGCTTGGACAGAAGAGTTTATTTAATTTACGATCCATAATGGATGTTGTAATGAGGTAAAATTCCTTTATGATTTAGTAAACAACCTAGTCGTAATATTGGCTACAAATAGTAGCACAATACCCAATAAATTTCATCTTCTAATGCTTATTAAGTATTTTTTCTTTCGTTAAGCACTAATCCATTTACAAGGCAAAGAATTTTTTGTGTGTGATTTTTTCATTTGTTTTAATAACAGCTAGGTCTATTGTTAATTTCTTCTTGAACAGATTCTTAAGTATCTAATATATACAATTTATATGGATTTTTCAGTGACTTCGTTTCAAACCACCGAGAATAAGTAATAAATGAAAATGTATTGCGAGAAAAGATTTTCGAATACTTCAAACAAATCACTCATTTCAACCAACTAATTAAAGGGGAAATCGTAACTTTTATAAATCACTCGGTAAAATGTCTTTCTTCTCATTTTTCTTTGCTAAAACTAAAATAATGAATCATCTCAGGTTGAGAAGTATTAGTTCTAGATATATTAAAAAGCTCTTATTAATATTGATTATGAAATCCACAATTAGATTTAGAGATTCTCTGATTAAGCACCACGCGTACTGTCTGTCCCACAAAGAATCTCTGGTGTATTTTCTTAAAGAACCTCGTTATTTTTAGTTTATTTGAAACTCCTTCTGAATTTCGTCCAGTGAAGTGAGTCTATGTTTTTCCATCATTGCCTGAGTGTAATGTTATGGCTTCACATATTTTGTTAGAAAGTTGCGTATTTCAGTATATTACGAGTTGTTAGATACTTCTAAATCTTGTGTTTCAGCAATTGCAGTACTCACTCAGCAATTGCAGTACTCACTCAACAATTGCAGTACTCACTCAGCAATTATAGTACTCACTCAGCAATTGTAGTACTCACTCAACAATTGTAGTACTCACTCAGCAATTATAGTACTCACTCAACAATTATAGTACTCACTCAACAATTGTAGTACTCACTCAGCAATTATAGTACTCACTCAGCAATTGTAGTACTCACTCAACAATTGTAGTACTCACTCAGCAATTATAGTACTCACTCAGCAATTGTAGCACTCACTCAGCAATTGCAGTACTCACTCAGCAATTATAGTACTCACTCAGCAATTGTAGTACTCACTCAGCAATTGTAGTACTCACTCAGCAATTATAGTACTCACTCAGCAATTATAGTACTCACTCAGCAATTGTAGTACTCACTCAGCAATTATAGTACTCACTCAGCAATTGTAGTACTCACTCAACAATTGTAGTACTCACTCAGCAATTATAGTACTCACTCAGCAATTGTAGTACTCACTCAGCAATTATAGTACTCACTCAGCAATTATAGTACTCACTCAGCAATTATAGTACTCACTCAACAATTGCAGTACTCACTCAGCAATTATAGTACTCACTCAGCAATTATAGTACTCACTCAGCAATTGTAGCACTCACTCAGCAATTGCAGTACTCACTCAGCAATTATAGTACTCACTCAGCAATTGTAGTACTCACTCAGCAATTGTAGTACTCACTCAGCAATTATAGTACTCACTCAGCAATTGTAGTACTCACTCAGCAATTGTAGTACTCACTCAGCAATTATAGTACTCACTCAACAATTATAGTACTCACTCAACAATTGTAGTACTCACTCAGCAATTGCAGTACTCACTCAGCAATTGCAGTACTCACTCAGCAATTGTAGTATTGACTCAGCAATTGCAGTACTCACTCAGCAATTGCAGTACTCACTCAACAATTGCAGCACTCACTCAGCAATTGTAGTACTCACTCAGCAATTGCAGCACTCACTCAGCAATTGTAGTACTCACTCAGCAATTGCAGCACTCACTCAGCAATTGTAGTACTCACTCAGCAATTATAGTACTCACTCAGCAATTATAGTACTCACTCAGCAATTGTAGTATTCACTCAGCAATTGTAGTATTCACTCAGCAATAAAAGTTTTTGTCTCTTTTAAAAATACATGATAAATCTTAATGTAGTTGGTCTTCAGATTGAGAAATTCTGTGCCTTTGTCTAAAAATAGCCTTGGTATTCCCTCCGAAGCTTCACTTTCTAAAATAATCTTTGATGCTTCTAAATTTCGCAAAGCATATTTGTTTTTCCAAAGAGATGATTGTAAGTACCTTGTAAACACATCTATAAAAAATTGGAATATTCTTATGGGTGATAATGGCATATCGCCGATGTCGCACGATAAAATGATATTTAGCTTTGGATCTAGATTATTTCTTCTAGAAATCTTTTTGCTTATAGCACATTAAGAGTAAACCCCCTTTCAAGGCTTTGGAAATCCTTGACATCTTTCTGGCTTATGGCTGGATTGATCTTAGCAGCATCATATAACCTTTTAATACCACCTAAAGACCCAACATTAGTTATACCTCTGTTAATCATTTTTATTACACTTTTTGCTTTACTTTTGCCAATATTTGCCGACCCAGAGTCTCAACGTGGCCGAGATTGCGAACTGTGTACAAAATAAAATGTGTCATGTAATACTATTATTAGACTATAACGAACGCCGTGGAATAAATTGTGGACGCTTGTAAAAATAAATCATCCACAACTAACAAAGTACTTTCACTGGCTAATGTAATTTCTTTGGGGTCAACTATTTCTTAATTTCTGTGAAATTTGTGGATGTATTTCTAATAGGTGGCTCGAAGTGCCACATACGATAACCTTTTTTTTTAATTTCTTGTGGTATATCTTTATGATTTCGGTGGAGAAATATTCTTACCACTGTTTAAATAATCACATAAAATTATTCGAGAGAGGAAACGGAACAAATTAATATCGGTAGATGTCAATACTTTGAAATCATTCAGTTTTGGTTTTGGTTGGAGGAGGATAAGCTTCGAGACGTAAGAATGAGGTTTGTGCATATGTTTAGAGACGTAAGAATGAGGTTTGTGGATAAGTTTAGAGACGTAAGAATGAGGTTTGTGGATAAGTTTAGAGACGTAAGAATGAGGTTTGTGGATAAGTTTAGAGACGTAAGAATGAGGTTTGTGGATAAGTTTAGAGACGTAAGAATGAGGTTTGTGCATATGTTTAGAGACGTAAGAATGAGGTTTGTGGATAAGTTTAGAGACGTAAGAATGAGGTTTGTGGATAAGTTTAGAGACGTAAGAATGAGGTTTGTGGATAAGTTTAGAGACGTAAGAATGAGGTTTGTGGATAAGTTTAGAGACGTAAGAATGAGGTTTGTGCATATGTTTAGAGACGTAAGAATGAGGTTTGTGGATAAGTTTAGAGACGTAAGAATGAGGTTTGTGGATAAGTTTAGAGACGTAAGAATGAGGTCTGTGGATATGTTTAGAGACGTAAGAATGAAGTTTGTGGATAAGTTTAGAGACGTAAGAATGAGGTTTGTGGATAAGTTTAGAGACGTAAGAATGAGGTTTGTGGATATGTTTAGAGACGTAAGAATGAGGTTTGTGGATATGTTTAGAGACGTAAGAATGAGGTTTGTGGATATGTTTAGAGACGTAAGAATGAGGTTTGTGGATAAGTTTAGAGACGTAAGAATGAGGTTTGTGGATATGTTTTGAGACGTAAGAATGAGGTTTGTGGATAAGTTTAGAGACGTAAGAATGAGGTTTGTGAATAAGTTTAGAGACGTAAGAATGAGGTTTGTGGATAAGTTTAGAGACGTAAGAATGAGGTTTGTGGATATGTTTAGAGACGTAAGAATGAGGTTTGTGGATAAGTTTAGAGACGTAAGAATGAGGTTTGTGGATAAGTTTAGAGACGTAAGAATGAGGTTTGTGGATAAGTTTAGAGACGTAAGAATGAGGTTTGTGGATAAGTTTAGAGACGTAAGAATGAGGTTTGTGGATATGCTGGTATGCGTTTAGAGATTGAAAAACAAATAAGATGTTTGTTAAGAAAGATTAATGACGGTAAGCATTTGGAGAGGCAGATAAGTGTCGTGTCCCCAAACTAATGAGCTGTTTGTCTCAAAAGATTAATGATTGTGGTTTTTCTGGTAAGCATTTTGAGAGGCAGATAAGAAATATGTCCCCAGACTATTGACATATTTGTTTGTCACTAGAAAGTTAATGGGCTCAAGGTACTGGTTGTTATGGGTAACAGGTGAGCGACACCAATTGTTTTTCCAGATAAAGAGGCGAAAATTACCTTGTGTACTCCACCAATATAAATCTTATGATAAATTTTAAAAACTAAATATCCCCTTATTTGAGGAGTATAAAAGCAGGTGAAGGTGAGTGTTCTTCCAGTTTGTCCTCTCACTATGTGTTTGCCCCACACTGCCTTCCACATGACATCCAACCAACACAATTTTTCAAATGCAATAAACCAGGGTGAGTTTTATGGTCTCCTTTATGACAGAACATAAAATATCGGGAAAAATGTCAAGTGTAGCTAAAGTAAACTAATAAAACTGAACATTAAGTGATTTTTAAAAACTTGTTATGATTGTATTCATTCTCAGACTGCGAATCATGGTTAGTTTTGAGGATCGCAAAACGCATCATAGTTTATTCTAAAGATCACAAAATGAATCACAGTTAGTTTTGAAGATCATGATCATGACAAGTTTCGATAGAATGTCTTTAGATGTTTATATATATATATATATATATATATATATATATATATATATATATATTTATATTATATTATATATTATTATATATAATTAATATATATATACACATATATATATATATATATATATATATATATATATATATGCAGGCTTTCCTAATCCTATCAAACTGAGAATTCATAAAAATAATAAGGCCGCTGTTACCAAGAAAAATATAGTCATTTTGAGAAACCTGGCCTTCAATAAGTGTATCTCATGACTTCGTGCAAAAAGAACTAAGCAGGTTAAACCCAATTAAGAGCACAGGCCCAGATAACATCCCGTCTAAGTTCCTAAAAGATGGTGCCTCTGAACTGGCAATCCCCATTGCCCACATAATAAATTTGTCCATCACCACTAATACAGTACCAGAGGGGTTCAAGGAGGCCAGAGTTACTCCTATCTTCAAGAAAAATAGTAGGTCTGATGTCAGCAACTATAGGCCTGTTAGTATACTCAGTGTAATATCCAAAATTCTAGAGAGGGCGGTGTACTGTCAAGTAGTTAAATATGTTAGTGACAACAACATTCTTCATAGTTACCAATCAGGCTTTAGGAGATCTTACTCAACCGACACCTCCCTAATTAATCTGATGGATTACATGAGAACTGAAATGTCGATAGGGAACCTCATAGGAATGGTAACTTTAGACTTGCAAAAGGCCTTCGATACTGTCAACCACAATGTATTATGTAAGAAACTTCAAGCTATCGGCATAGGTTCCATAGACTGGTTTAAGTCCTATCTTAGCAATAGGAAACAAATTGTCAAAATCAACAAAACAGAATCAGAACCACTGCCGATAGCATGTGGAGTTCCTCAAGGTAGTATTCTGGGTCCCTTATTATTCCTGTGTTATGCAAATGACATGCCCATCAGTGTCAAGTGCAAACTCCTACTATATGAGGATGACAGTGCTCTGTTAGTATCAGGTAAAGACCCACAAGATATAGCTAATGTATTAACACTGGAACTGGAGTCCTGCAGCAAATGGTTAGTAGACAACAAACTATCGTTACACCTCGGGAAAACAGAAGCCATACTCTTTGGCACGAAATATAAACTGAGCAGGGTAAATAATTTTAATGTCCGGTGTAATGGGGAATACATCACTTCAGTTTCCTCAGTAAAATATCTGGGAATCCCCTTTGACCCATGCATGTCAGGACAACTGATAGGGAACAGTGTAGTAAAGAAAGCGAATGCCAGACTGAAGTTCCTCTACAGACAAGCACAGTGTCTACCTACTGAGGCTCGCAGGACCCTATGTCTAGCCCTTATACAATGTCATATTGACTACGCTTGCTCTTCATGGTACTCTGCCTTGACAAAAAAAATGAAAGATAAACTGCAAATCACACAGAACAAAATGATAAGATTTATCCTGGACCTGGGCCCAAGAGAACACGTAGGCCAGGATGAATTACAACAATTGGATATGCTGAATATTGAAGACAGAGTAAAACAACTTAAGTTGAATCAAGTTTATAAAATTGCTCACAAACAGTGTCCAGAATATTTTGCGGCAAATTTTGTCAAGGCTGGGAACCAAAGCAGTCATAGTACTAGGGGGAGAGAGCACAACTTTGTAGTACACACAGTCAGTGGCCAGGCTTCAAACACCTTTTATTGTACAGCAATAAAGGAAAGGAACAGACTGCCTGGACATGTCAAAGCCAGTCATAGCATGAGCCAGTTCAAGAAGAGAGCCAAAAGGCACCTAATGAATGTAGCGACAGAAAGGGAGGAGAATGATTTTTATTATTTTTAGCTAACATACATGTAATAATAATAATAATAATAATAATAATAATAATAATAATAATAATATTTATTTAGACATGGTACAATGATACATAGGTAGACATGATACATAGGTATAAATGAGATGTACATGCCAAAAGCCCCTAATATGCTGTGCATTGCGGTACATGTAAATAACTCTTTTTACCTTATTCCTAGTATATATCCATTATAGTATAATAACTAGTATCTACTACAGTGTATAATATTAAGGTATTAAATGGACCCCAATGGAAATAAGTCACTCTGTCTGACTTTTTTGGGTTATCCTAGGTTTTCTACACATATGCTGCTATGTATGATAATGTATGTAAATGTATTTATGTATACCTGAATGAAAGTTTTTTTTTTTTCAAAGAAGAAGCTGTTTCTGATTATTTTATGTCGTTGAGCTATTGATTCAATTTGCGAGAAATCAAGAGTGAGTCTACTCGGGCAGCACTGAAGGAAATCAAGAGTGTGAGTTCACTCGGGCAGCACTGAAGGAAATCAAGAGTGTGAGTTCACTCGGGCAGCACTGAAGGAAATCAAGAGTGTGAGTTCACTCGGGCAGCACTGAAGGAAATCAAGAGTGTGAGTTCACTCGGGCAGCACTGAAGGAAATCAAGAGGGTGAGTTCACTCGGGCAGCACTGAAGGTAATCAAGTGGGTGAGTTCACTCGGGCAGCACTGAAGGAAATCAAGAGGGTGAGTTCACTCGGGCAGCACTGAAGGAAATCAAGAGGGTGAGTTCACTCGGGCAGCACTGAAGGAAATCAAGAGGGTGAGTTCACTCGGGCAGCACTGAAGGTAATCAAGAGTGTGAGTCCACTCGGGCAGCACTGAAGGAAATCAAGAGGGTGAGTTCACTCGGGCAGCACTGAAGGAAATCAAGAGAATGAGTTCACTCGGGCAGCACTGAAAGAAATCAAGAGTGTGAGTTCACTCGAGCAGCACTGAAGGAAATCAAGAGTGTGAGTCCACTCAGGCAGCACTGAAGGAAATCAAGAGGGTGAGTTCACTCGAGCAGCACTGAAGGAAATCAAGAGTGTGAGTCCACTCAGGCAGCACTGAAGGAAATCAAGAGGGTGAGTTCACTCGGGCAGCACAGAAAGAAATCAAGAGTGTGAGTTCACTCGGGTAGCACTGAAGGAAATTAAGAGTGTGGGTCCACTCGGGCAGCACTGAAGGAAATCAAGAGTGTGAGTCCACTCGGGCAGCACTGAAGGAAATCAAGAGTGTGAGTCCACTCAGGCAGCACTGAAGAAAATCAAGTGTGAGTCCACTCAGGCAGCACTGAAGGAAATCAAGAGTGTGAGTCCACTCAGGCAGCAATGAAGGAAATCAAGAGTGTGAGTCCACTCAGGCAGCAGTGAAGGAAATCAAGAGTGTGAGTCCACTCGGGACGCACTGAAGGAAATGAAGATTGTGAGTCCACTCAGGCAGCACTGAAGGAAATCAAGAGGGTGAGTTCACTCGGGCAGCACTGAAGGAAATCAAGAGGTGAGTTCACTCGGGCAGCACTGAAGGAAATGAAGAGTGTGAGTCCACTCGGGCAGCACTGAAGGAAATCAAGAGGGTGAGTTCACTCGGGCAGCACTGAAGGAAATCAAGAGGGTGAGTTCACTCGGGCAGCACTGGAGGAAATCAACAGTGTGAGTTCACTCAGGCAGCACTGAAGGAAATCAAGAGTGTGAGTCCACTCGGGCAGCACTGAAGGAAATCAAGAGGGTGAGTCCACTCGGGCAGCACTGAAGGAAATCAAGAGGGTGAGTTCACTCGGGCAGCACTGAAGGAAATCAAGAGTGTGAGTTCACTCAGGCAGCACTGAAGGAAATCAAGAGTGTGAGTCCACTCGGCAGCACTGAAGGAAATCAAGAGGGTGAGTCCACTCGGCAGCACTGAAGGAAATCAAGGGGTGAGTTCACTCAGGCAGCACTGAAGGAAATCAAGAGTGTGAGTTCACTCAGGCAGCACTGAAGGAAATCAAGAGTGTGAGTCCACTCGGGCATCACTGAAGGAAATCAAGAGGGTGAGTCCACTCGGGCAGCACTGAAGGAAATCAAGAGTGTGAGTCCACTCGGGCAGCACTGAAGGAAATCAAGAGGGTGAGTCCACTCGGGCAGCACTGAAGGAAATCAAGAGTGTGAGTTCACTCGGGCAGCACTGAAGGAAATCAAGAGTGTGAGTCCACTCGGGCAGCACTGAAGGAAATCAAGAGGGTGAGTTCACTCGGGCAAGCATTAGTTTTCTCCTGAAGTAGCAGAGAATATTAAAATAAAAAATATTCAATTAGTCATTGGAGGAAATACATGAGTGTCCTCGACTACGAAGGTGACCTTGAGGGTAGTATGACTGGAGGTAAAACTTAAGCATATCATTAGTTAATCCAATATTGTTACCTCATTTTCGATAGTCAAGGTCTTGTAGTGCGAGAAAAAACTTATATGGGAAAAAGATGAAGTAAATCATTTTGTTTTGAAGGTGAATCATGAATGATAGAATATTAAAGGGAAGAGACAATATAATGAATTAAATATGAGTGAAGAGGATAAAGTTAGAGCAGAGTCAACATGTGAATTATGCGCGAGCGTATTTCAAGATTCATAGACTAAACACAGGATCCATAATCACACTTTGCCATTCAATAATTACGTCGGTGCTCACTGTGCTTCCTGCAACCTACAGTGTAAAGATAAAAGGGATGAACTGTTGATGTCTTCCACAGCATATATGATTCAGGAGTTATTTTGACAGAGTTAGCTGTAAGCAAATATAAATTAACATTCATCACAGGAAGTTCTCAAAGTCTTGAGATTGGATAGAAGCAAGATTAAATTTCAGGAGTCATGTAAGACTTTAAGAAATTACTTAATGTTTTATTTGATAACAGACGTAGTACTATTAGGCAGTGTGTTTATGGTGTGGCAGAAAACACTTAAAATATATTTATAAATTAGATGTGACTAATTATATGACTCATCCTTTAGTCGGCATGCCTGTCTTCTTATTAAGTTTAAAGCCAAACTAGATACGATTCATTCACAAGGACTGGGCTGCGGGGGCGTTGACCCCCGGAACTCCCTCCAGGTAGACATGATCACAAGGAAATTAAGAGTTGAGGTGACGAGTGTAGTGAGGCACTTTACCGAGGCAGAAAGTCCACTAGTAAACCCCAATTTTGAAGCAGAAGGATTACACACACATATAATTGCACTTTAATTTACTTTATGTGAGTATGATGACTGAACCTCTTCCACGGAAAGGGATAAAAAAATTAACGAATGAAGAGAAGGATGCATTCGTTGACCTTAGTTTGAATATTTGACCTTAGTTTGAATATTTCATTTCAGGGTAATTTGGGTTACTAGATTTTATGTAATACTGAAGCAGCTAGATACTCAGATTTCCTCCCATTGATTGTTTCTCACACATATATAACAGAGGATAAGTTGTCTCAGCATTCTGAAGTTATTTTGAAATCTGAAGGCAGAAAGCTTCCAAAAACCAATACCAATTTGATCACTAGTCATCTCCCATTGAAAAATTAGCGAGTTTCGATTTGCTGCAGTTACTGATGGATACTGAAGTGGAGATCGTTATAATATATAAAGTTTATGAATATGAGCAAAGTAAATTTTGAGTCATTTATATGAACTAATATTGAATAACGAAATGCTGCTCAGTGTCCCAATAAATCTAAGACTTTGACGCTCACGAATAATGCCATTTAAGGAAAATCTTTGTATAATATTACAAAGTATGTGACACTTATAGATATATAAATAATACAAGGCTTTCACTAAACCTGCAAAAAATGCATTTTTAAAGAATATTATTCATTTGGGTCAAGACTGAGTTATGTGTATACTGAACCAAAATAATTAGTTAATCAACCTTTTTATTTTGGGTTTAAAATTCTTGAGATAGCAAAAAAAAAAATGTTACTCTTGGTATAAAGTCCTAACACCTGACATTGGAGATGATGTTGAGATGCAGTACAAGGACACAGAAGCATATATATTCAGTATATATGAGACCAAGTATCGTATATGGATTTCTCTAATTATACCAGAGATCATCCATAGTATGATGATAACAGGAGAGGACTGTTAGTGTTGGTAAACTCTGAAATGGCACGATACAATATTAGAGACTTTGTTGTGCTTAAGCCAGAAAATAATTGTGTTAAGGTAGCAGCTGGCGTGGAGAACACACCTCCACCAAAAGGAATTCCCTCCCATTTCATGCCAGTGTTAACTGTAATCCAGATACGGTAACGTTCGTGTGTAAATCTATTAGTAATGTGAAAGGGGAAGAAATGTAGTGTAAAGGTGAAAAAAAAAGAGGCCTCATCATTCAAGGACAAAAGATATGTTTTGAATAATTCTTGTTCATTAGGATATAGTCAACCTAATATTCTCTCACAAAACAGAGGAGAAAAACCCTATCAAAGACAACTGTCGAGTATCATTATTTGTTTAATTATCCGTGGTTTTTCTGATAAATAAAATACCACTTATGCGGTCACCATTGAATAAGTAAAGGTCACAACTGAGTGACCAAAGGTCACCACTGAATAAGTAAAGATCACCATTGAATAAGTAAAGATCACCACTGAATTAGTAAAGATCACCACTGAATAAGTAAAGGTCACCACTGAGTAACCAAAGGTCACCACTGAATAAGTAAAAGTCACTACTGAGTAACCAAAGGTCACCACTGAATAAGTAAAGGTCACCACTGAGTAACCAAAGATCACCACTGAATAAGTAAAGGTCACCACTGAGTAACTAAAGGTCACCACTGAGTAAGCAAAGGTCATAAAATACCACCTAAGTGGTGTTTATAGACTAAATACACTTTAAGAATTATTTCAGTGCATAAAAGAAGGGAGCCTGGAGTGGGGAGGGCCGTCTTGATCCAAGGAGATGGAGCTAAGGTAATGATGGGTGAAGGAGGGGTTTATAGGGATCTTGATCCAAGGACATGGAGCAGGGGGATATCAGGCGAGGGAGTGGTATAAAGCAGAAGAGTATGCTCTTGATTCGAGGAGATGGAGCATGGGTGAGGACAGGACAGTGCTCTTGATCCAAGTAATTGGAGCTGTAATAGAGAGGGTATATGGCTAGTGTGAGGTGTCGGTAGAGGAGGGGGCAGTCTTGATCCGAGGAGATGGAGCATGGTCTTATGGGGTAAGAGGAGATAATATAGTGAATAGGCTTGATCCGAGGAAATGAGAAGAGACGAGAAAGTCAGCCACTTAGGAACAACACCAGTGAGTCACACGACCAGTGTTGTTGTTGTTGTGTGTGTGAGTCACTCTACCAGTGTTGCTGTTGTTGTGAGTCACTCTACCAGTGTTGGTATTCTTGTGTGTGTCACTCTACCAGTGTTGGTGTTGTTGTGTGTGTCACTCTACCAGTGTTGGTGTTGTTGTGTGAGTCACTCTACCAGTGTTGATGTTGTTTGTATGAGTCACTCTACCAGTGTTGCTGTTGTTGTGTGTAGTCACTCTACCAGTGATGCTGTTGTTGTGTGAGTCACTCTACCAGTGTTGCTGTTGTATGAGTCACTCTACCAGTGTTGCTGTTGTTGTGTGTGAGTCACTCTACCAGTGTTGCTGTTGTGTGTGTGAGTCACTCTACAAGTGTTGTTGTTGTTGTGTGTGAGTCACTTGTTACAAAATGACACGATATCTATTAATAATAGATATCTCCAGTGAACACTAGAAAGGATAACCCTTCTAGCATCCAGCCTGTTACTGGGCTTTTGCAACAAAGTCAGTATCCTGGTTCAGTTATCCGACATATTATATATCTTAAGAGGATTGCAACTGATAGGGTACTAACCAACGAAAAGTATTTAAAAGGTTTATTATCAAAGTGAGAAAATCTAGGGTAGCAAAGTAAATCAAATATAAAGATATTAATTAAGATATCAATTAGGAGGTTAATTAGGAGGGTAGCTCCTACACTGCTCTCATATACAATAAGTCTGTGCTGAGGGCACATATATATCAATGACTCAGAAGTACCATCAGGTACAATGTCAGTAATTACAATATATACAAATAATAAATGTGTGTATGAGTGTGCTCCCGGTAACTCTAAGACTCGACTCAACCAGTGTACGACAGAACAACTCTAAAGCTAGCTGCATTAACAAACAGACAACCAGAAAAGCTTGATTGTCCAGTAAAATGACCAATTCGCAGAACAGCACTATAACAGGCAACAGCAACACAGCGTCAGGAACAAGGAGATAGAAAATCGACTCTAACTGGGGACCATCAGTAGATCCTCCAAAACAGTCACAAAACTCCCATTCTACTGAAACTAGGTTCAGCATAAAATCCCCAACTGTGGCGGTGCACAGATGCCTTATCGAATTAGGTCCAGAGCTAGAGCTTGAGACCTGAGTTTTATCAGAGTGTCAAAGTGACACACAACCCAGAACAACGTCGAAAATCACTGTCTAGTCTATTCTCTGTGAACAGAGTTCTGAGAAGTATGATTCGCCTCACCAACGAATGCATACTCTACCCAGCAGAGTCTAATGTCGAGAAAACAAGTAGAAATAGAGTGAGGTGTTGACTCGACGAGGGTCAGCAGGCCAGAGAGAGAGAGGAAAGAGGAACAACCACCCAGCTCAGGTGTGTCCAGAGACTGACTCCCCCCAGCAACTAGACGCCGGCAGCATAACAGTCGTTTGCCAACAACAAGGCAGTTACTACACACTCTCGAGCACAACATAAAATATTACATCCTACCTAATAAATATAGGTAATTTAAATAATAGTCTAATAATAATATAAAGCAAAATATTAACGATTTAGCTATAATCGAGAATATCAGCAATATAAAATTATAGAAAATGGAAATATACAATATATACATTGAGGCCCAGTTCAAGGGGCGCAATATCACTCTACCAGTGTTGCTGTTGCTGTGTGTGAGTCACTCTACCAGTGTTGCTGTTGCTGTGTGTGAGTCACTCTACCAGTGTTGGTGTTGTGTGTGAGTCACTCTATCAGTGTTGCTGTTGTGTGTGAGTCACTCTACCAGTGTTGCTGTTGTGTGAGTCATTCTACCAGTGTTGCTGTTGTGTGTGTGAGTCACTCTACCAGTGTTGCTGTTGTATGTGTGAGTCACTCTACCAGTGTTGCTGTTGTGTGTGTGTGAGTTACTCTACCAGTGTTGCTGTTGTGTGTGTGATTCACTCTTCCAGTGTTGCTGTTGTGTGTGTGAGTCACTCTACCAGTGTTGCTGTTGTGTGTGTGAGTCATTCTACCAGTGTTGTTGTGTGTGTGAGTCATTCTACCAGTGTTGCTGTTGTGTGTGTGAGTCACTCTACCAGTGTTGCTGCTGAGTGTATGTCGTTATCACCAGTGTTGGTGCTGAGTGTATGTCGTTATTACCAGTGTTGCTGCTGAGTGTATGTTGTTATCACCAGTGTTGCTGCTGAGTGTATGTCGTTATTACCAGTGTTGCTGCTGAGTGTATGTTGTTATCACCAGTGTTGCTGCTGAGTGTATGTCGTTATTACCAGTGTTGCTGCTGAGTGTATGTTGTTATCACCAGTGTTGCTGCTGAGTGTATGTCGTTATTACCAGTGTTGCTGCTGAGTGTATGTCGTTATTACCAGTGTTCCTGCTGAGTGTATGTTGTTATCACCAGTGTTGCTGCTGAGTGTATGTCGTTATCACCAGTGTTGCTGCTGAGTGTATGTCGTTATTACCAGTGTTGCTGCTGAGTGTATGTTGTTATCACCAGTGTTGCTGCTGAGTGTATGTCGTTATTACCAGTGTTGCTGCTGAGTGTATGTCGTTATTACCAGTGTTGCTGCTGAGTGTATGTTGTTATCACCAGTGTTGCTGCTGAGTGTATGTCGTTATTACCAGTGTTGCTGCTGAGTGTATGTTGTTATCACCAGTGTTGCTGCTGAGTGTATGTCGTTATCACCAGTGTTGCTGCTGTCGTGTGTCGTTATCACCAGTGTTGCTGCTGTCGTGTGTCGTTATCACCAGTGTTGCTGCTGTCGTGTGTCGTTATCACCAGTGTTGCTGCTGTCGTGTGTCGTTATCACCAGTGTTGCTGCTGTCGTGTGTCGTTATCACCAGTGTTGCTGCTGTCGTGTGTCGTTATCACCAGTGTTGCTGCTGTCGTGTGTCGTTATTACCAGTGTTGCTGCTATCGTGTGTCGTTATCACCAGTGTTGCTGCTGTCGTGTCTCCTCTGACTCTTGTGGAGGATTTGTTTATCTTCTTGCAGACTACTGAAGTATTATAGTGGGATCTAGTTATTGGTGTTCTGTGCCTGGGAGGCGCAGTGTTTGTGTGTGGGACTGAGAGGCAGGACAAGAGAACCTGAGTGGGAGAGGAGAATGGTAAAGGGGAAAGAGAAAAAGCAGAGAATGAGAATTGGATAGTGGACTGGAAGAGGGTTTATAAAAAGAGAGAATTTGATACTTTGTAATAGTCGAAATTTTACCAATGCCACCTCTGATTCCATTTAATAACTCAGTGCAATAAGACAGTTCGAATTGCATGGAAACTCTAGTCAATTTTAACAACACTTTTAACCCCAGGCATGCAGACAGTCAAGGCTTGTCTGGTCATTACCATCACAACCTGCAAAACAGGGCAGGTAAACAATCACTCTCTGGCCAAGGCTTCTAACTCTTTCCTATTCCTGTCTCACTCACAACTCCAGTATCACAATAACCACCGTATTTACATCATAAACCCCTATGTGAAATTTTATCTAATAATGTTGTACTTTTATGCAGTGGTGGTTGGTATTAGGGAGGGCAGTAATCACTAACACCTGCCCTGGAAACGAAATTATTCTCTTCCAAAATATTATTACAAATCCTGAGTACGATGTTAGTTACCTTATTTTCCACGGCCAGGAAAATTAGCATCTCGGGTAAGGAAAATATACAGCGGCGACCAATCAGCGTCAACGTCTTGCCCAAACACTGACTCGCAGGCAAATATATTTACTACATTCCGTGTAATCTTTGGATCTAATTGCTTTCCTTCTTATATTATTTGTGTTTTTGTCAAACTTCACTGGTTAATCATAGCGTTTTTTGATATCAGATTGGTTAATCATTGTGTTTATTCATATTTTACTTGATTTTCATAACGTTTTGATTATATTAAACTAATCGTAACTTTTTTCAACTTGAACTCAGTGATGTGAGTCCTCTCAAGTTCAGATATTATTAACTCGTTATTGATGTCCCCTTTATTTATTCCTGTCTTCCTTTATGGTTTGTCATATATTGATGGTTAATCATAGTGATGTGTCAAATCATACTGGTTAATCATAGTGATCTGTCATATCATACTGGTTAATCATAGTGATCTGTCATATCATACTGGTTAATCATAGTGATCTGTCACATCAAACTGGTTAATCATATTTTTTTTCATATGAAACTGGTTTTTCATTGTTTTGTTTTTTTCCATTTTTTTACCGTAAGTTGCTAAGCATCTTGACATTATACATCATACTTGCTAAACATAATGTTTCCCTGTGTCGTTCTTGTTACTGTAATATTTCCAGTATGTTAAAGGCTAAACATAGTGATTTACTTAATACGTCAAGCTAAACATAGGTTGCAAAATATCATTATCATCTCCCTAAATAAACAATGGTGTCTGGCGAGTATAACACGCTAAGTGCATTGATCTTAGTGCAACTCAGGACGCCACTAAACCCTGAATTTCACAGAAGTATAGTTATTATAAATGAAAGACGTTTATTTCACTATAAGAAGAAGAAAAAGATGATTAGAAAACTTCTTGGGGATATTAACCTCCTCTGGCATAAGGTCAGGATAGCACAAAAGGCCAAATAGTTTGGCTTATTTGCTAGGTTATTTGCTAGGTTATTTGCTAGGTTATTTGGTCTTCCTTACTAGGATATAACTCACACAAATTGACCAACTCTTAAGTAGCAGTTCATTACCAGATAATCCACGGTAGCAGTTGAAAATCAATAAACGAGGCAATGAACATAGTTAAACAATGCAAGAAACATAGGAGAAAGAGGTAAGTAACGTACGAAAATGGGCGAGAGAAATAGGAAAAACAGGCAAGAAACGATAAAAACGACAAAGAAACATACGTGTCGTTCCACTCTGGGATTGACTCGGGTTCTTGTGGAGCGAGTACAGTTCTCTCTATCCAGCTCACCACTACCACAACCACCACCACTACCACCACCACTACCACCACCACTACCACCACCACTACCACCACCACAACCACCACCACTACCACCACCACAACCACCACCACTACCACCACCACAACCACCACCACTACCACCACCACAACCACCACCACTACCACCACCACAACAACCACCACTACCACCACCACTACCACCACCACTACTACCACCACTCTTACTAATACAGCCACCACCAATACCACAAGCACTACCACAACCACCACCAATTCAACCACCATTACCACCACCACCATCACCACCACCATCTCCACCACCTCCACCACCATCACCATCACCACCACCGCCTCCACCACCACCACCTCCACCACCGCCTCCACCACCACCACCTCCACCACCAACACCTCCACCACCACCACCTCCACCACCATCACCACCACCGCCTCCACCACCACCACCTCCTCCACCATAACAACCACCACCATCACCTCCACTACCACCACCTCCACCACCATCATCACCACCACCACTTTCACCACCACCACCACCTCCACCACCATCACCACCACCGCCATCCTCCTCGAATTACGCTTTCGAAAGTTATCCGAACCATTCTCTGAAACTTGCAATAGACTCTAGAACACTGATCACAGTGCACCTGCACATGCTAATAGGCCTTCCACTTATACAGTGAACCAGTGATTAAAAGTTGAAATCGATGGGATAAAGCGTTCTGAAGTTATAAACGGAAGTTTAAAGGGGAGAAAATACGTCCAGGCAACATCATAAAGATACCCACTGCTGGATACCTGGAGTATACCTGTAGAGGGTTTCGGGGGTCAACGCCCCTGCGGCCCGATCTGAGACCAGGCCTCGTGGTGGATCAGGGTCTGACCAACCAGGCTGTTACTGCTGGCCGCACATAAAATGACGTACAAACCTCAGCCTGGCTGGTCAGGTACTGACTTTAGGTGCCTGTTTAGCGCCTTCTTCAAGACAGCCAGGGGTCTATTGGTAATCCCCCTTATGTATGCTGGGAGGCAGTTGAACGGCATTGGGCCCCTGACAATTATTGTGTTGTCTCTCAGTGTACTCGTGGCGCCCCTGCTTTTCATTGGGGGAATGTTGCATCTCCTGCCGAGTCTTTTGCTTTCATAGGGAGTGATTTTCGTGTGCAAGTTTGGTATTAATCTCTAGGATTTTCCAAGTATATTTTATCATCTATCTCTCTCGCCTGGGTTCCAGGGAATACAAATCAAGGGACTTCAACCGTTCCTTGTAATTTAGGTGCTTTATCGTACTTATGTGTGCCGTGAAAGTTCTTTGTACACTCTCCAGGTCAGCAATTTCGCCTGCCTTGAAGGGGGCAGTTAGTGTACAGCAGTATTCCAGCCTAGAGAGAACAAGGTATTTGAAAAGAATCATCATGGGCTTGGCGTCCCTAATTTTGAAGGTTCTGATTATCCATCCTAACACTTTTCTAGCAGATGCGGTAGATACCTTGTTGTGGTCTTAGACGGTGAGCTCCTCTGACATTATCACTCCCAGGTCCTTCTGAGTTCTGAGTAATGAGGAAAATTATTAGAGAGCTGCACAAAAACGTGTCATGATTATGATTATTATTATTATTATTATTACTATAATTATTATTATTAATGGGCATCCCTGAAGAAAGGTCTTTTTTTTTTGTTCCATCAACTTCTTGATTTCTTTTCGTTAATAACACGAGAATGCCTCATCCGATGGAATTCAAATTACTGAGTAACTTTCTTGGAGCAACTAGCATGCGCAGGTGCCCTGTGATGTGAGGTGTAGCAAGCATTCCCTCCATCATTTAATGGTTCAGATTTTAATGCTTCCCATTACACAGGCGCTGTATGACCCTGACTGGTTTACTGCTTTTCCCTGATTAAATTAAAAGATATCTGAACAGCATAAATTTTTAACAGTTGGTTCATCTTACGTAATGGATGAAAGCTGTGTAGGTATACACTTTATTGGCTTATAACAAACACAGGTAATAAATGGCCTGTGAGACCTGGTCGTAATGGGAATTGAAGCAGACAAACTCAGCAGTAGACTATAATGTGTATTTTGCCTTCACCCACTATATACAGGTATGTACACTATGTACAGACAGAATAATAAGTGTACACCACGGTGACAGATGACAAAACAGAAGCTAGAGAGAGTGCACAGTACTCAACCAGTAGGTAGGCAAGTCTGTCAATGCTTACCGTGAGTGAACCATGTCGCTTCAGTTTTGTCAGGCTTGCCTGTGATTGGTCAATGAACCTATCGACCGTTAAACCCTTAGCACCAGTTCGCTGGTTGGGAGGCAGCCTATATGGGACTGTGACATACGCCGAATAAATTGTAACATACTCTTCGCATGTCACATGACTTCTGAACAATAATAGGAAAATTACTTTCTCTATGTGAAGGCTTGAATTAGCTGTGGGATGTGTATGTCCTAACATGCCATTTTTATTGAAGAAATTTTAATTTTAATTTACTATACACTCTCCTGCCCTCCTCTTGTCGCATGCATTAAGGCACACGAGGCAGTGCATTATGTAATATTACATTCATTTATTTATTATAATTATACAGTGATACCTCTCATATCCGAACTATATGGGCCGAGACCGGTTCGCAAATACGGAGTTTTGGATACATGAGGGGGGAAAAAATGCGCATCTATACCATCATATCGCCATCGGCGACGGCGTTGTAGGTTTAAAAAACGAGGCCCACGTCGTCTGGTGGTGGGACCAGACACTCTGGGCTCGAATAACAACCTCCCAGATTTATGCAGCCATTTTAAGTTAGGTGCCACGAACCATTACACCACTACCACGTTGTTATACAGTGATAGTCACGGCATTATGCCGGGTGAGCGCCCCGGCATAATGTCGTGACGAAAATCAAAGGCCGACTATACAGGGAGGTCTTTTTTTCATCAGTGCATTATGCCGGGTAGCAGCCGTTAGCATAACGCCACTCCTGCCGCCACACTCCACAGTGACTCCTCAGTGCTCACATGGCTGCCGTGGTGAGAGGAAGTGTTGCACTTTTTTCTCTCATCCACCCCATCTTTTGTCCGGTGTTCCCTTTGGTTTTAGGGCTATACATGTTTAATTATGGGTAAAAGGAAATCTTTAACACCTGAAACTATAGCTCAAATCATAGGGCTTCATAAAGCTGGGCACCAGACGAAAGAAATAGTAGAGAATGTTGGTGTGTGTGAAAGTTCAGTGAGGAAATGGGTGTAGCGTTTTAAGGCTGGTGGCGGTGTCGAGTTACCGTCTGCCAAACCTCGGCCTGGCCCCTCGAAGAAAACATCTGTTCATACCTTAACTGTGTTAAAGAAACAGTTAGAGAGTACACCTAAGATAACTGCTAGAGAATTGAAAGAAAAGAACCCACATCTTCTCTCAGAGGTGTCTGTAAGAACTGTTAACAGACGAGTGTCAGAACTGGGATACAGTAGTCACCGCCAGGTTAAGAAACCAATCCTCTCCAATCCACAGAAGAAACGTAGGCTGGATTATGCAAAGAAATATCTTCACTGGACTCCTCAACAGTAGTCTGAAGTACTTTGGAGTGATGAAGCAACCTTCACCGTCACCTGCAACCGTGGGGGACATGTGTACCGGCCCAGAGGAAGTGACCCGCTAGACCCACGCTACACCTGTGGGGCCACCAAACACCCAGACTCGCTCATGGTTTCTGGGTGTTTCAGTGCTCAGAGTGTTGGTGAACTCATTGTGCTTCCCAAAAACCAGTATATGAACCAGTATAATTAACTGGGGTTATTGTGTGACAATTTACCTGAGGTGTTTGACAAATGTGGGGCTGCGGTTTTTATGCAGGACGCTGCACTGTGTCATACCACCAAATCTGTAGTTCAGTGGCTTAAGGACTGTGAAGTGAGGTTCTTTAATGACTGGCCAGGTAATTCTCCAGACCTAAACCCTATTGAGAACCTCTGGTCAATAGTGAAACGAAGTTTACTGGACAAGGATATCACTTCCATCCCGCGGCTGGAGGCTGCTCTACATGAGGCATTGAATAATATACCTCCCAAACCCTCAAGAATTTGTGTGAGTCTTCCTACACGGCTGAGGGACGTGATTAAGCGTAAAGAGGACGCAGCACCAAGTATTAAAACCTCTGTAAGTGTGCAAATATACATATTACAATCTTTCATGTATTTGTGTTTGTGTTTTGGTACGGGTGTGGGGAGAGGGGCGGCATAATGCCGTGACTAGCACTGTAGGTACCACTCACTGATCGAGTTCCAAGCTCTGTGGCTTCGCCCTCACTTTTCTTTCGGGACTTTTCCAGTTTTTGAGGCGGCAGAAAACATCCGAACTGCTGTTCCGATGTTTCGGTAATAAATTTTAGAATTTTGCTCTTTCCCAGGGCCTGTTCGGATATTGGCGAGGTTCGGATAATGGCAGGCCGGATATGCGAGGTATCACTGTATATCACTAAAGGAAGACCTGTAAGGGAATGACAGAATTCTTTACTTTTTTCTTCCTCCAACTTCATGTTTTTATTGTTCTTATAACTTCATAAACTCTGGTGTATGGTAACTAGGGAAAAATTCTTGGAACAATTAGCATTCATACTTGCCCTATTAACAAAGCTGTAGAACACATTTCCGACTTCCTGGAATGGCTCAAATAAATTCCAAAAGCATCTACTGGTTGGCTTAAAACATTAAAAAAAAGATGCCTCCAAATTCGATGACTTTACAATATATCTGCAAAATAGTAAGACTTTTATAAATAAATTAGAAATAAATTTGTATTTCCGTTAAATCACGTTGAATAAATTTGAGTCTTTATCTTCTGTCTGGTTTCATTATGTTATTGCTGATGCATGCTATAGCCAGGATAGTACCTCATTAAGCATATTATAGCTAGGATAGTACCTCATTAAGCATATTATAGCCAGGACAGTACCTCATTAAGCATATTATAGCCAGGATAGTACCTCATTAAGCATATTATAGCCAGGATAGTACCTCATTAAGCATTAGTGGATAGCCTATTAAGCATAATAGCCAGGACAGTACCTCATTAAGCATATTATAGCCAGGATAGTACCTCATTAAGCATATTATAGCCAGGATAGTACCTCATTAAGCATGTTATAGCCAGGACAGTACCTCATTAAGCATATTATAGCCAGGACAGTACCTCATTAAGCTATATAGCTATAGCCATGCATATTATAGCCAGGATAGTACCTCATTAAGCATATTATAGCCAGGATAGTACCTCATTAAGCATATTATAGCCAGGATAGTACCTCATTAAGCATATTATAGCCAGGACGTATTGTTTAAAGCCTCATTAAGCATATTATAGCCAGGACAGTACCTCATTAAGCATATTATAGCCAGGATAGTACCTCATTAGGCATATTATAGCCAGGATAGTACCTCATTAAGCATGTTATAGCCAGGACAGTACCTCATTAAGCATATTATAGCCAGGACAGTACCTCATTAAGCATATTATAGCCAGGATAGTACCTCATTAAGCATATTATAGCCAGGATAGTACCTCATTAAGCATATTATAGCCAGGATAGTACCTCATTAAGCATATTATAGCCAGGATAGTACCTCATTAAGCATATTATAGCCAGGACAGTACCTCATTAAGCATATTATAGCTAGGATAGTACCTCATTAAGCATATTATAGCCAGGATGGTACCTCATTAAGCATATTATAGCCAGGACAGTACCTCATTAAGCATGTTATAGCCAGGACAGTACCTCATTAAGCATAATTTGAGAGCGAACAAGTTCCTCAATGTAATATTTGTTTTTATAAAACATTCAATCGGTGGAATCCGCGCGACACCAGGGAAATGCCTCAGTAGATCTGCCTCAAACTTTCAGTCATGGTGTGTTTTCCAGACACCAGTGATCGTGTTGTAGTAAATCTCCATAAATCCCAATTTTCGATTCTAGAAAATAAATAGTGATAGTGACTGGCATTCAGTAACAACATAATTCTTCGTCTCATCGACTTCAAGATATTTCCGCTGATGTTGACTGTATGATGGAAGACTCTCAGTGAGTTCAAACAGTTTAAGTGAAAATATGAAAAGGAATTTGGAGAATATTAAATAGAGTAGAACTACAAAAAGAAATCCAATATAAATTGAAAATTAGATATTTGAGTGTTTTCAATTTTAACGAGTTTAGTGAACCCTTAAACCTGTACGATTTAATGCTGAAGCCGGAACATAACTACCGTGTTCCTGTCTTTCACTAACATCTACCCACATTCATGGCTTCCGTTTTAATAGAATTCTGAACGCCTTATGCAGTCAACTTCAAATTTTTAACCCTGTTCAAATTATTAGGTGAAGATTCGTGGAACAACTAATCAGCGCAGGCGACCTCTGATCAATTTTTGCAAAACATTTCTGATACTCCTGTGGTAGTAGGGTGGTAGACAGCAACCACCCAGGGAGGTACTACCGTCCTGTGGTAGTAGGGTGGTAGACAGCAACCACCCAGGAAGGTACTACCGTCCTGTGGTAGTAGGGTGGTAGAGAGCAACCACCCAGGGAGGTACTACCGTCCTGTGGTAGTAGGGTGGTAGACAGCAACCACCCAGGGAGGTACTACCGTCCTGTGGTAGTAGGGTGGAAGACAGCAACACGCCTATGCAGTCAATCAATTAACCCCGTTCAATTATTAGGTGAAGTTCGTGGAACAACTAACCACCAGGGACCCGTAACAAACTTCGTTCCTGTGGTAGTAGGGTGGTAGACAGCAACCACCCAGGGAGGTACTACCGTCCTGTGGTAGTAGGTGGTAGAAGCAACCCCCAGGGAGGTACTACCGTCCTGTGGTAGTAGGTTGGTAGACAGCAACCACCCAGGGAGGTACTACCGTCCTGTGGTAGTAGGTTGGTAGTCAGCAACCACCCAGGGAGGTACTACCGTCCTGCCAAGTGAGTATAAAACGAAAACCTGTAATTGTTTTACATGATGGTAGGATTGCTGGTGTCTTTTTTCTGTCTCATAAACATGCAAGATTTCAGGTACGTCTTGCTACTTCTACTTACACTTAGATCACACTACACATTCATGTACAAGCATATATAAACACACCCCTCTGGGTTTTCTTCTATTTTTTAGTAGTTCTTGTTGTTGTTTCTTTCCTCTTATCACCATGGGGAAGTGGAACAGAATTCTTCCTCTGTAAGCCATGTGTGTTATAAGAAGCGACTAAAATGCCGAGAGCAAGGGGCTAGTAACCCCTTCTCCTGTATACATTACTTAACTTAAAAAGATAAACTTTCGTTTTTCTTTTTGGGCCACCCTGCCTCGGTGGGTCACCCTGCCTCCGTGGGCCACCCTGCCTCGGTGGGTCACCCTGCCTCGGTGGGTCACCCTACCTCGGTGGGCCACCCAGCCTCGGTGGGCCACCCTGCCTCAACGGAAGCTTCGCTTTAAATTGGTTTCTGTGAAATAACTGAAGAATGTCTCTTTGGATCATAAATAAAACAGTGACTAACTTTGTTTTGAGTTATTCAAGGTTAAATTCATATAATGTACTTTTATGTGCACGAAACGTCTGCGTGCACTCAACACCATGGTAAAAATATGTACGTTTAAAAGCTTAAACTTAAATAAAACTTAATTACGTACATGAGGACTTACTTAAACCTTCAATTCAAGTCGATCTAACTTAGAGAAAAAAATTATGAACTGATTTTGGCTTTTTATGTGATAATTTCTGATTACCCCATAAGACTGGCTCCACCATTCATCGCTGAGAACTCGATAAAGCAAACTTTGAGCGGCTTCAAACTTGATGTGCTGGTGTATTTTAGGATATTGATCTCTCTGAGATAACGAGAGTATGCCTCTTCAGCTTGTCTTCACAGCTGGAGTTTCTTAGTTGAAGGCCAGAATTAGTTTTAGGCTGCGTATTTCCTAGTCAATTTTTATTGAAGAATTTATGAAATTAGTTTCCATGTGATAACTTTGAGAACCTCCTCTGATTCTCTTTAAATCTTCAGCACTAATATTTACTTACATTAGAAACTTATGACTCCTCGGTACTATTCCTTTCGCATACATCGGCATACAGTGATCACACATCTTCCAAGATGCGTCTATTTTTCAGCATTTTTATTATATTTAAAGGAAAACACTAAACCCGTTGGGATTACGCTTCACCTTAGGAAAAGGGAAGCAATCAGGCTCGATCCAAGGAAGGAAAGGACAGGATCAACTCCTTGCTTCAAGAGTTACTCACCAGCACCGAGGGATCTCCCCTGAGGAGCTGACGTCTGTAGACACGTGTTTATCCCCGGAGGGAGAGGTGAGGTGCGCATGTTAGCTGGCAGTCATGGTTAACATAAAGGGGATATGGTCAGGGGAAGGTGGCTTCCAGCAGTCAATAACTGCATGTCTCTCTCTCATCCTCTTCTATTTTCTTACTTCCATTCCCATGGTTTCTTCGCTGATTTTCCCACCTGTAATATCTGCGTTTCCTGCATTTTTTTTTCCCATTGTTTTACATTTCTTTACTATTTTTTTTTCAGAATTGTTACATCGTTCGTTGCAACGTTTCTTGCCAACTTCCTCCATTTATTTTGCGTGTTTTTCCTACGATTTTTTGTTTTGCCTTCTTTTCTAATATTTCCTCCCATCGAGGAAGGTGCACTGAGGCTGGTGAGGGGCTCTTGATGCGGGGCTCTTGATGCGGGGCTCTTGATACGGGGTTCTTGATGCGGGGTTCTTGATGCAGGGCTCTTGATGTGGGGTTCTTGATGCGGGGCTCTTGATGCGGGGCTCTTGATGCAGGGCTCTTGATGTGGGGTTCTTGATGCGGGGCTCTTATGCAGGGCTCTTGATGTGGGGTTCTTGATGCGGGGCTCTTGATGCAGGGCTCTTGATGTGGGGTTCTTGATGCAGGACTCTTGATGTGGGGTTCTTGATGCGGGGCTCTTGATGCAGGGCTCTTGATGTGGGGTTCTTGATGCGGGGCTCTTGATGCGGGGCTCTTGATGCAAGGCTCTTGATGCAGGGCTCTTGATACGGGGCTCTTGATGCGGGGCTCTTGATACGGGGCTCTTGATGCGAGTACTTAGCATATCCTACATCTCTTGGAAATAGACGTGATTCCTAACATTCCCAACGACCTCCATGTTTTACAGTGAGTCATAAATAATAAAAGAAATAATGATAATAATAATAGCAATATTAATATTTAAAATAATAATGATGATAATGATCAGATAGCTGCAGCTCATACGTATTCTGCGTCTATATTATATTTGTCTGATCATCATAATTTCTATTATTATTATTATTATTATTATTCTTATTCTTATTCTTATTATTATTATTATTATTATTATTATTATTATTATTATTATTTACTGTTTCTTACTTCCCTTTCCTGTTTCTTTTTTTTCGTCTTCTTATTTAGTTCTCTTAACTTTCTTCTTGGAGTTTGTTAATGTTTTTGTCGATCCTTTCCCGTGTTTATTGCGATTATTTTCTCATATTTCTTGACGGCGTTTTCTTTGAAATGTCTTGTCTCTTCTTCCTATCCTTCTAGCTTGTTCATTATATGTTTCTTTCCTATTGGTCTATATTTCCCACCCGTTTTTCCAATGATTCTTGCGTGTTTTCCTTTGTTTCTCAGCTCCCTTTTCTTTGTTTCATGGCTGTTCTTACTATGCTTTTGTCCTGTTTTTTTTTCAGATGTGTCCTGTCTACTTTTTCTTAAGTGGATTACTTAATTTTTCCAAACGTTATCACTTGCTTTCTAGGTGGTTTTTTTTCCTGTTCTTCCTATGTTTCCTGCTTGTTTATCCTGTGTTTCCTATACTTCTAAATTGTTCATATCTCTTTTCTATTAGTTTCTTGCCCATATTTCCTGAGTTTTCTTTTTTCACTCTCCTATCCCAGATTTCCCGCTTGTATTTCCTGCTTTTATTGTCTATATTTCCAGTGTTTCTTGCCCGTGTATCTCCGTTTTTATATATGTTTTTCTAATTGTTGAGGTAGTTTTTTAATTTTTATTTATATTTTTGTTACCTATGTTTCGTGGATGGTCTGGCACAACGGTCGTCCAGACAGACAGTCTTCAGAACCGTTCATGAGATGACGGTGAGAAGGAGAATCTTCCAGGTTCTTCTCTATGAGAGTTAATCCCTGTTATTTAAATACAGGTTTACGGAATATGGAAAGTAACACACACACACACACACACAGCAGTGACTCGACCCCTGCAACCACAACTAGGTGAGTACACACATACACATATGAAGCAGGAAGGGCAGGACGATTGAAGCCAAACTACAAGAGAAGGGACTACACAGGCATGAAGAATTTCCTGCACAATAAATGAGATGATGGAATATGTGACAGCAATATGCAAGGAAGCTGAGGAGAGGTTTGTACCCAAGGGAAACAGAAATACCGAGAAGGCCAGGATGAGCCCTTGGTTCACTCAAAGGTGCAGGGAGGCCAAAACCAAGTGTGCTAGAGAATGGAAGAAGTATAGAAGGCAAAGGACCCAGGAGAATAAGGAGAGAAGTCGTAGAGCCAGAAATGAATATGCACAGGTAAGAAGGGAGGCCCAACGACAATACGAAAATGACATAGCAGCTATTACAACCTCAGGTTCAATGGCCTGTTAACCTGAGTGTAAAAGGGAGCTTGGAGCAAAGAAACACAGTAGATGTATTGAAATTGTATTTCCTTCAAAAATCAGTTAGATTAATTCCAGACTTTTGTCTTTTCCTTCACCAAGTAATTGTGATTATATAAGACTTTTGTCTTTTCCCTCACCAAGTATAACAAAGGCTTTTTACACATATGTACACTATATACAAAGGAGTAGTATTTAGTGCACGCCACAGTTGTCTAGGCTAAGCAGCAGCCAAAAGACAGACAACTTTCCACAACCAGCTCTATGCAGGAATTCCAATGACAAACCGCGAGTGGTATCCACGTCACCTTTGTCATTGTTAAACTCGCATTTTAATTGGCTGAACCTAGTCGTTGATTTGACGATGGGGCCCCATCGCCAAACCCTTAACGATGGTTCGCTGGTTGGAGGGGAGCCTATGTGGGTGTAAATAACAAAAAAAGGCACAATACCGTGACTGGAACAATACACACACAACCCGCACATATAAAAGAGAGGAGCTTATGACGACGTTTCGGCCCGACTTGGACCATTTACAAAGTCACACTAACACACAGAGACAGAGGAAGGGAATTTATAGGCAGGCAGACAGGGGAGGGTACAAGAGAGTGGGGTAATGATGGAGTAGTGGAAGTAGTAGTAGTAGTAAAGGTAGTAGAGGAGACAGTCATATGGGAAGGAGCACTGCAATGAGGCTAGCGGCCCGCAAGGGTGGAGAGGGAAGAAAAGCGAATAAAATGAAGGAAAATACAAGGCAAAAGAAAAGAAAGGAAAACCCATATGAGAAAAAAGGAGAAGGGGGAAGAGAAGAAAGGGAAGGAATCAGGTTAAGTCACGGGTGTTCTGAAGTTTAGAGCATTTAACAATGTAATGAGAGAGGAAAGCATCAACAGAGACAAAGCCAGGGCTAAGATTCATACAGGGAAAGTTGTGTATAAGGGAGGATTCAACCAGGCGGCGACTATGAAAGTTGGACGTAGGGTAGACAGTTTTAGCAGAAGACCAATCAATAGGATGACTGTGATCTCTGACATGACAGAAAAGAGCATTATTAGTGTCGGCAAGCCTAACACTATTTTTGTGCTCCTTGAGTCTGTCAGAAAGAGATCGGCCAGTTTCTCCGAAGTACTGAAGAGGACAGGAGGAGCAAGAAATAGAGTAGACACCAGGAGAATCTGTGGAGGGAGGGGAAGTATGAACTAGATTAGTGCGAAGAGTGTTAGTCTGACGAAAGGTAAGTTTGATGTCTAAGGAACGGAGAGAGTTGCTGAGATTAGAGAGACCAGAGATGTAGGGAAGGCAGATGACTGGCAGATGACTGTCTCCTCTACTACCTTTACTACTACTACTACTTCCACTACTCCATCATTACCCCACTCTCTTGTACCCTCCCCTGTCTGCCTGCCTATAAATTCCCTTCCTCTGTCTCTGTGTGTTAGTGTGACTTTGTAAATGGTCCAAGTCGGGCCGAAACGTCGTCGTAAGCTCCTCTCTTTTATATGTGTGGGTTGTGTGTGTACTATGTGGGTGTGTTTAACATGCTCCGAATAAAGGTTACATACTCTTTGCATGCAACACCTCCACCCCAAGAGGACTCAGGACTAGGCTTCCACCTCAAATGGGTAGAGTGCCGCCATGGCACATTATAATAATGGGACCGCCTTTCCCCTCAACCATCCCGCTCATTAGTTAAAGCTAAACTTTCTCGAGACATAAAGTCCAGCTTTAAACTTAAGAGTGAGACAGCAGATGGTAGGGCTAGCGTAGGTCCAAGGTGCCTGCGGTCAGTAGCAGGGCACCCCCCCACTAAAAAAAAAAAAAAAACACTAGGGGAAAAAAAAAAGGCTGGTTCCACCCAAAGTCCCTAACACATCCTAACTAAATACAATGACTTCTGGATAACACATCAGCTAGTGTATTAATTTTTCCAGCAATGTGTATAATTTTTATATTGTAGGGTTGCAACCTAATACTCCAACGCATGAGTCTGGTATTTTTGTTCTTCATGTGCTGGAGGTAAACCAGAGGGTTGTGGTCGCTGTAGATGGTGACCACCTGAGAGGACTGGCCTACGTAGACATCAAAATGCTCTAATGCCAGAAGTTGAGCCAGGCCCTCCTTCTCTATAGTAGAGTAGGCCCTCTGGTGTGGTTGGTATTTGGCCGAAAAATATGCCACAGGCTGCAACCCATCATCCCCAGATTGCAGAAGCACTACCCCCACCCCAGACTCACAAGCGTCAATCTGTAAGGAAAATGGTTTTGAAAAGTCTGGAGACAACAGAATGGGTGCAGTACAAAGTAATCTCTTTGCTTTCGTAAAGGCATCTTGACATTCTGGGGTCCAAATAAAGGGAACTTTGTTACTGGTAAGTGAGGTTAGAGGTGCAACAATATATGCAAAATTTTTACAGAATCTTCTATAAAACCCTACCATACCTAGAAAACGTTGAAGGGATTTCCTGTCAGGGGGGACTGGATAATTTTTAATGGCCAGATTTTTGGAAATTTAGGGGCCACTTTGCCACTACCTACTTCATGGCCCAGAAAATTAATAGTAGATTGGCCAAAGGACGACTTTGATAAATTAACAGTTAAATGAAAACTCTGGAAGGTCTCAAAGAGAGCCTTAAGCCTAAACACATGTTGGTCCCAAGTGTCCGACACAACAACTATGTCATCTAGGTAAGCTGCCGTGAATTCAAGTCCTTTAATAGCCTGATGGATAAGTCTCTGGAATGATGCAGGAGAGTTTTCATTCGAAGGGGTCACTGTATACTGATAATGACCTCCTGGAATTACAAAGGCAGAGATTTTTTCGCCTTATCTGTTAAAGGTACTTGATAGTAACCTTTAAGGAGGTCCAATTTGGATACAAAAGTAGCCTTACCCACAAAGTCGATTACATCATCCAGACGTGGCAGAGGATAGGCATCTGCAACTGTGACCTCATTCTCTTACGGTAATCTGTGCACATTCGGAACCCTCCATCAGCTTTGTTAACAAGGATGCACGGTGAAGCCCACGGACTAGATGACTCCTCCACTAACCCATGCTCTAACAGAAATTCTACCTCCTGTTGAAGTAGCCTCTGTTTTTCAGGATTAGCTCTGTAAGGGAGAGTTTAATAGGTTTAGAGTTTCCAACATCATGATATCCTAATGTACATTTTTTCGGCACATCCGAAAAAAATATCAGGATAAGACTGTAGGAGCGCAGTTAAATTAGTTACTTGAGACTTGGTCAAACCCAACATTAAAGGTTTAGGGTCCTTGAGGAGGACCGAATTTGGAAGCTTTACATTAATCTCAGAGTGCAAAGAGTCAGGGTCATCAGAGGCAGAGGACAGAGTCATTACTGGAACTTTATCTGGTGTATTAAAGGCTTTAATTTGATTAATGTGGTAAGTTTTGCTTTTTGAGGTCTTGTCAAGGGGAGATACCACATAATTTACATCAGATAATTTACTTACGATTTGCATTGGTCCCGTAAATCTAGCTTTCAAGGTGTGGCCAGGTATAGGCTCCTGTACCAACACCTTATCTCCTGGATGGAAGGAGCGAAATTTTGAGTTTCTGTCATACCTCTGTTTCATCGTATTCTGAGCTGCCTTCAAGTTAGCCTTAGCCAACTGACGTGCTACCTGCAACCTTGAAGAAGGGTTGTAGCTGGTTGTGGAGGCGTCTTCTCCCATCCATCCTTCTTTGAGCACACGTAGAGGACCTCGTACATTGTGCCCAAATATCAGCTCAAAAGGACTGTACCCTGTAGACTCTTGCACCGTTTTTCTCATTGCGAATAGCAACAGAGGAAGTGATTCATCCCAGTCTGTAGGAAAATGCATGCAGAATGTTCTCATCATTGTTTTTAACGTCTGATGGAATCTTTCCAAGGCGCCTTGGGACTGAGGATGATAGGCAGTGGATAGGTTATGAACTATTCCTAGCCTAGTTAATGCTTCCCTAAATGCTTTGGCAGTGAAGTTAGTACCTTGATCACTTTGAATAGTTTTAGGAATTCCAAAGCAAGAGATAAACTTAGTTAAAGCTTTAAGGATTGCTTTAGTGTTAATACTGCACATAGGAACTGCCTCTGGATATCTAGTTACTCTATCCATGATTGTGAATAAGTATTGATTTCCAGACTTAGCTTTAGGTAGTGGACCTACACAATCTATTATTAATTCTGAAAAAGGGTCTCCATTAACAGGAATGGGATGGAGAGGTGCAGGTTTAATGGGGTGTCCAGGTTTCCCTACCTGCTGACATTCTGGACAACAGCGAATATGATTCTTTACATCTTGCCTTAACTTTCGCCAAAAGAATTCTTTAGTTATTCGGTATTGAGTTTTGGTAATTCCCAAATGGCCTCCTAAAGAAGAATTATGGGCTATATTTAGTATCTGAGACCTAAACTTTCTGGGAACCACTAATTTATCTGTTTGCTGTTTTCCCTCCACCTCCTTACCAGTTTCAGTGCAGACTAAGTAATTATTTTTTAAGAAATATTTGACCGGGTGACCAAGTGGATTTACCCATAGCTGCCTCAAAAGCAGAGTTTAGTGAGGAGTCTTTCCGTTGTTCCTCCCGAAAGGACAGTCCCTCAGGCATGGAAACAGAGACATCTGGCAATCCTGCAACCCTGGAATAGGAAGGCTTGATCTGGGGCTGTTCACTAAATTTACGAGGCTCTGGCCAGTTTTCCTCGCAAAACAAATTGGTTAGTCCGAGATCAGAGTCGTCCAAGGACGAGTTAACATTCTCATCAGACATCACTTTGGATTGTGCCCGAGTTATGGCCAACATCGGGGAAGAATTAATCATTATGGGTTCTATACATTTAGTAGACTCAATGTTATTACCCAGTAATAGCATTGCATCCTTCATAGGAAATCCCTCTGAGACACCAACAGTCAAATACCCAGTGTAGTATTTACTCTGCACATAGATTTGATGTAAAGGGACAGAAAATACTGCTCCTCCAAAAGCTTCTAACAGAACTGAGGATTGTAAAGAGGTTTGTTCAGAAAGGGGAAGTACTCCCTCTCTTATAAGTGAGCAATATGCTCCAGTATCCCTAAAGGTTCTAACTTCCTTTTTCACTAAATGTTCCTGAAGGGATATTTTACAAGTGCTATAATAGGGGGCCATCCCCTTCTCTACTTCTTCCTGGGACATATTATTAGGGATATTAGAAATTTTACCAAAGGGTTGGGGCTTACTTGGACAATTGGGCCTGATGTGGCCAGGCTTGCCACAGTTGTAACATACCATCTCAGCTTTAACTTTGGCACCTCGTTGATTTTGTGGCTTACGCCACTCTGGATACTGCCGCTTCGAATCACCATGTTGAGTAGTTTGATGTCGCTCACCAGGTTGACTTGGAGTGAAGTAACGCTGCTCACCAGGTGATTTTGACTGCTGACGAGATTCACCTTCATCTTGACCTTTATTTCTCCACTCAGGAACTTTTCTTTGACGTTCTCTGCTCATACCTGGCTGTTGAGGAAAGAGATATGACCGCTCGGACAAGGAGCGGTTAGTTTCAAAAGTATCAGCCAACCTGGCTGCTTCCAATGTCGTAGGCAAGGAATGATCTTGCAGAAAGACTCGAACCTCTGGACTAACAGACTCCAGCAGGTTGTCCACCAAGATGAGCTGCTTCAAATTTTCAAAATCAGCGACACCACTTGCCTTGTACCACTTTGTAAAAGCCCTGGTCTGCTGTCTGACGTAGTCAACAGCAGACTGACCCAACTGCCTTCTGCCGAGTTTGAATTCTTTCCTATACTTGGCAGGAATACATTGATAAGCCCCAAGAACAGTGGTTTTCACAATGCGATAGTTTCCAAAGTCATCATTTCCCAGGGTAGAAGTAAATTCTTGTGCCTTACCAAACAACGCAGTATGCACCAGTGACGCCCAATGAACCTCAGGCCACCCTAAAGCTCGAGCCTGGTTTTCAAATGCTTCGAAAAACTGTTCAGGCTTTGCTTCAACAAAACGAGGAACAAACTGTACTGCCCTTTGCAAATTGAAGTCATCTACAGTCTGATGGAATTGTCTCCTCTCCTTCTCTCTATCAAACTCCTCCTTAGCAAATGCACGCTGTTCTTTAGTTTGTTCAAGAGTGAGTCTGGCTAGTTCAAGCGCCAGTCAACCAGACTCACCTGTCGATAACCCCACACCTGTGACTTGCTGGTTTTGCTCAGGAGTTTTGTCTCTCCCATTTTGTAGAAACCTTAATGGTGACCTATGATTAACAGCTCCTGTAGAGGGAGAAACACGAGACTGATATGCCATAGTTTCAGTTTGTAGTTTACTACTTATAATATCACGCAGCTGAGCAGCAGTAAGGGTACGCTGGTATTCAACACCAATAGAACGAGCGATACGCCAACAACGCTGTAGAGAGAGTTTGGGCAACTTTAGTAGAGTTAACTCAGACACTAACCGTCTGACTCGAATAGGTGGCATTAACCCCCAACTTAACACGCTGTAGCGCTATGCACGGTACGAATTGCAGTATACTCATACGATAGCAGAGCTGACACGCAATAGCAAAGCCAATATGCACACACAATAGCAAGGCTGACACACAATAACAAACCAAATTGCAGAATACTCACAATAGCAGGCTGACCATAGCAAAGCGAATGCAAAGATGAGACACAAAATTCGTGAAGCGTTGGCAAAGCGTAAGCAATGCCAGATAGCAAGCTATCTAGATACAAGACTAGCTCCTGCGCGAACTTCAACTCTAGGCTCAACTCCTGCTCTAAGTCTCCAAATTCAGCTCAGGGACAGGCTACCCATATTACAACCTTAGGTTCAATGGCCTGTTAACCTGAGTGTAAAAGGGAGCTTGGAGCAAAGAAACACAGTAGAAGATGTATTGAAATTGTATTTCCTTCAAAAATCAGTTAGATTAATTTCAGACTTTTGTCTTTTCCTTCACCAAGTAATTGTGATTATATAAGACTTTTGTCTTTTCCTTCACCAAGTATAACAAAGGCTTTTTACACATATGTACACTATATACAAAGGAGTAGTATTTAGTGCACTCCACAGTTGTCTAGGCTAAGCAGCAGCCAAAAGACAGACAACTTTCCACAACCAGCTCTATGCAGGAATTCCAATGACAAACCGCGAGTGGTATCCACGTCACCTTTGTCATTGTTAAACTCGCATTTTAATTGGCTGAACAGAGTCGTTGATTTGATGATGGGGCCCCATCGCCAAACCCTTAACGATGGTTCGCTGGTTGGAGGGGAGCCTATGTGGGTGTGTTTAACATGCTCCGAATAAAGGTTACATACTCTTTGCATGCAACAGCAGCGAAAGCCAAATCTGACCCGAAGCTGTTGTACAGCCACATCAGGAGGAAAACAACAGTCAAGGACCAGGTGATCAGGCTAAGGAAGGAAGGAGGGGAGATCACAAGAAACGACCGGGAAGTATGTGAGGAGCTCAACATGAGATTCAAAGAAATGTTCACAGAGGAGACAGAAGAGACTCCAGGAAGACGGAGAGGTGGGGTACACCATCAAGTGTTGGACACAATACATATGACCGAGGAAGAACTGAAGCGGCTGCTAAGCGAGCTAGATACCTCAAAGGTGATGGGGCCGGATAACATCTCTCCATGGGTCCTGAGAGAGGGAGCAGAGGAGCTATGTGTACCACTAACAACAATCTTCAACACATCTATTGAAACAGGGCGACTACCTGAGGTATCAAAGAAAGCAAATGTAGTCCCAATTTTTAAAGAACGAGTCAGACAAGAAGCATTAAACTACAGACCAGTGTCACTGACATGTATAGTATGCAAAGTCATGGAGAAGATTATCAGGAGAAGAGTGGTGGAACACCTAGAAAGGAATGAGCTTATCAACGACAACCAGCACGGTTTCAGTGACGGGAAATCCTGTGTCACTAACCTACTGGAGTTCTAAGACAGGGTGACGGCAGTAAGACAAGAGAGAGAGAGGTGTGGGTAGACTGCGTTTTCTTGAACTGTAAGAAGGCGTTTGACTGCAATGGGTCAGGGAATACCTGTCTGGAAGACAATAGCGAATCATGGTACGTGACCAGGTGTCAGAGTGGGCAACTGTGACGAGCGGGGAACCACAGGGGTCAGTCCTAGGACCGGTGTTGCTTCTGGTATATGTGAACGACATGACAGAAGGAATAGACTCAGAAGTGTCCCCGTTTGCAGATGATGTAAAGTTGATGAGAAGAATTCAATCGAACGAGGACCAGGCTGAACTACAAAGAGATCTGAACAGGCTGCAGGTCTGGTCCAGAAACTGGCTCCTGAAGTTCACTGGGCACATCTCCTGAGGTGCACATCAACCAAATAACTGCTGCAGCATATAGGCGCCTAGCATACCTAAGAATAGCATTCCAACATCTCAATAAGGAATCGTTCAGGACCCTGTACACCTTGTACATGATCCCGAGATCTTGCGGACCGCAAGATCTCTGCCTGAACGAGCATCGAAGTGCCTGTAGCAGACGATTAAAGGTACGCCTGTGTCCTCCACAGTGACTCCACGGGGGATTTGATGAACTGGGATGAGGCACAACTTAGACGCCGACGGTGTCTAGAAGTAGTATTGCTAATCGCTGTCACCGACACAATAGAACGTAACACTGGAAACCACAATATTTCTAAACCATTAGCAAAGCACCACCTACCCAGCAACACAAGAGTCACATGATCTCATCATCTACCCGTACTCATCCCAACATGGCATTCTTCAGGTCACCAGCATCACTCACACCTCACTCTCCGTCTATATAATGTCTTTCAACCTCTGTATGTTAGAAGTGATCAAGGTTCCAGGACCGAAACGTTTTCTAATAAATATGTCCTAGTGCTTGCTTACTTGATTTTCTAAACCAACTTATCGGTATTTATTACCAAGGTTTATACCAGGAATGAAAGTGGCATGCTGCTGGGCATAGGGACAGCAGTAAGTGAGTGGGGGGGTGGGTAGAGAAGGTGATAGTCCCCCTACAGAGCTGCGACCATGCAACCGGGACATCAAAAAAATGATAAGAGATGCAGCATTGGCTATACTTAAATGGGACCCAAAGATGCAGAGGGAAAAGCAATGGGCTTTATATGGGCTTCAGGAGGTCGAAGGGAGAACGTATGAAGACAACTGGAAGAGAAAAAAGTGATTGAAAATATCATCAAACAGAGAGGAGGACAGGACTGACCTGCTAAATTTTCAGAGAATATGAGGATACTCAAGGGGAAGAAATCGGCCAGTGAAATTGATCTTCAAGACAGAAACAGTGTGGAATAGGATCCTGCAGCACAAACTACGGCTAAAGGAAACAGCAAAATACCAAAGTGCGTACCTAGATTGTGACAAAACGAGAACAGAACGACAGAAACTGAGAGAAAAGATGCGAAGACGAAAGGGGCAAGAAAGGGAGACAAGACTATAGTCAGGAGGGGACAACCAGAGTTGGGAGGAACAGCTCATGCAACCACCCACAGAACCACTCTCAAAACCCTGCAACCAAACAAACCCAACTTCACACTCACAAATCCCACGCCACCCCACTCCCGCAGCCCCCACAAACCCCCAGAATACAGAGTTGGAAAAGAAGCTGAAGGTATGGTACACCAACGCAAATGGAATAACGAATAAGTGTGGGGAGTGGCACAAAAGAATTACAGAGGTATCACCAGACATCATAGTACTTTCAGAAACCAGGCTCACAGGAATGATAACAGATGCCATCTTTCCAACTGGATATCAGATCCTGAGGAAAGATAGAGTGTATAGAGGGGGTGGAGGAGTTGCAATGCTCATCAAAAGATTTGAGGAGTTGGAAGGAGGGGACAAAGGGAAGCAAGGGACTATATAGTAGAAACACTTCAGACTGGGGGTCCCAAGGTGGTGATTGCAGTGATGTATAACCCACCACAGAATAGCAGGAGGCCAAGACAAGAATATGATGAAAGCAACAGAGCAATGGTTGAAAACACTAGCTGAGGTGGCAAGAAAGGCCCACGTGGGCAGGGCAAAGTTACTAGTAGTAAGTGATTTCGGTCACAAGGAAATTGACTGGGAAAACCTGGAACCGCATGGGGGACCAGAAATGTGGAGGGCTAAAATGATGGAGGTGGTACTGGAAAACCTCATGCATCAACACGTTAGGGACACTACGTTAGGAAATTAGAGAAAGTACAAAGGTTTGCAACAAGACTTGTCCCGCAGCTGAGGGGTATGTTCTACGATGAGAGGTTAAGGGAAATCGACCTGACGACACTGGAGGACAGGAGAGATAGGAGGAATATGATAACAACATGAAATACTGAGTGGAATCAATAAGGTGGACAGAGACAGGATGTTCCAGAGATGGGACACAGCAACAAGGGGACACAATTGGAAGCTGAAGACTCAGATGAATCACAGGAATGTTAGGAAGTATTTCTTCAGTCATAGAGTTGTCAGGAAGTGGAATAGTCTGGAGAGTGATGTAGTTTTAAGAAGAGGTATGATAAAGCTCATGCAGCAGGGAGAGAGTGAACCTAGTAGCGACCAGTGAAGAGGCAGGGCCAGGAGCTATGAATCGACCCCTGCAACCACAAATATACACACACACACAAATAAAACATTACAATTTTACTCATGATTGCTGAAGGCTATGGTCGACCATGTTGCTTGTTTCTGAGGCAGTAGAACATAATATCTTTAAACTATTATCTTTATATACAATATTCAGGTGTTTTACCAAACACCTGAATATTTCCAGCAATCAGGAGTTCTCTTACACGTTGACTCATTGTCTATAATACGCCTTCCTGTAGGACTTTAGTTTTAAACACATTTGCCTCAGCAACTTTTTCCTGTAAGTGGCCACAGCAGTCTACTAATGCACAGGTACCTATTTTCACCGCCAGGGAGTCGTAAAAGGAGTGTATGGAAAACTTTCCCATATCGCCGCCAGCCCAGAGTTACCTGCGGGGCCTTCAAGTTCTCTCAACTCTGAGTTATTCGACACTCATCTACGATGGAATTATCGTAAGGAAAAAAGGCAGGAAGAAAATGAGACTAAGTGAACAATATATAGATTACTTAAATAGCGACCGGCCACTGCATATTAACCTATGATTTCAGCACAAAGCCAAGAACACTAATGAAAAGAACAAAAATCGAAACCATGAAACCTGCAAAAAAGAAACAAGTGACAAAAACAGAATGTGGAATGTAATACACGAAACAAGAAGAACCAACGTATAAACAAGACATAAAAACAGCAAGTTATGACGGAATTTCATACAGTCAAATGTCAGGAAGCGAGAGAGACATATCAGCAGCCAGAGAGAGGAAAGCAAGAAACAAGTAGAACAAGACAATGCTTAAAATTGAAGGATAAAATTCAACAGACAATGCTTAAAAATAAGGATAAAATGATGGGAAGAATTCAAAATAAATAAATTTAATTAAACGCTTGAGAACAGAGAAACTATCAAGATGGTGGGAAGCAAATATACCATTGTTAAGATAAAAACTTAAAGATTTTTTTTTAAGAAAAATCACAGTAAATGCAAAAAAATGGCTATTTTACTCTACAGCCAGAAATGAAATGGGCTCTTTATTAGAGTATATAATAAAAAAGAACAAAACCCACTAATAAATGTAACAAATAAATCAATGGAAACCAATGAACTGACACACCTGAAAAACATGTAAACTGACCCCAAAATGTGAGACTGACGTGCGACTCTATATTACATTATAATAACTCTGACAGTCATGTCATATACTGAGATGGAATAGAAACTAAGAAGAAGACTGGTAGTAAAATTAGAGATACTAGAATTCTTATAATAGAAAACAGCATGGAAATTTGACAGGAAAGAGAAGAATAGACTTACTGCATATTCTAGACTTTCTTTGTCAAAACTTCGCGGGGAACAATGATTCCTAAATTATAACAATGAACAAAAACAACGGGTTTGCAAAGAAAATGAAGAAGAACATAGAGAAACGACTGAAATTGGAACAAATATGTCAGTCAAATACGCGTTAGAAAACACCTGGCGTGTAGAACAAGAAAACACCTGGCGTGTTGAACAACAAAATACTTGGCGTGTAGAACAAGAAAGCACCTGGCGTGTAGAACAAGAAAACATCTGGCGTGTAGAACAAGAAAACACCTGGCGTGTAGAACAAGAAAAGACAAATAGAACCTGCTAGAAATAGAAAAAAATTGATTTTGCCGTCGAGGCAGCTAGTTTGTTGTACAGCCTATATCCAGCCTGTGGACGGTAACGCAAGACACACAAAAAGCCTAGGAACTAGGCTCCAAACGATTTAACAGTAGTACATCTGGATTTGTATCTACTGTTCATTTATTTATAGAGAGCAAATTTAGTAAATCTGCTTAATATGTCTGGTATCTTATTTTCATTAATAAGATATCTTTATATATAGGTTACTACACTGTCTATCTCTGTATTCCTCAGTTAGTGGGCAATTAAGCACACAGTGTTCAAGATAGTGATCATAGGGCTGACAACATACTTTGCATTTGGTTTGATCGTCATCTGTGTGTCTGCGTCAGATGTACTTGTTACCAAGCCTAAGCCTGGCTAAAGCAAACATGAAATATATAGGTTTTAGTACCCGTATATTCCCTTCACCAATATTACATTATGCACCAAGTTCAATAAGCAGTTGAATTATAATAAGCGAGAGAGCAAATATGGTCGCTCTATACAGTACTGTAAGAGCGTATTCGACCAGTCTAAGTGAGTGTCTGCCCCCAGCCAGGTTGGTTGGGGTTAAAACTGGACTGCGAATGAGAGTACTTCTGACCCCCTGTGCAAACTATTCCAGCCTGGCTGCCAGTTTGGCTGATGTGGCATGCGCAGAGTACATTAAAATTTATTCGACGTATGTCACATACCCATTGTGGCATGCTCTCCCGACCAGTGAACTAGCAATTAAGAGCATAACAGTCGGGGCTCTACTGTTAGGCTAATTCCTGGTTCATCAGCCAATCACGTGAAAACCATCAACTCTGTGCAGCAATATTTTCAACTCGTGAAGCAGAATATGCAAGCTTTCATTACATCTCGTTAAAGACTGTACTACGTATACTATCTCGTAAATACTCACTGTAAATAGTGTAAATAACTAAACTGAGTTTTGGTGAAGGAATACACAGATTGAGAATTTATCTCTGCTGTTTTGCTTTATCCCTGTGCTACCTAGTTGAGAGTTTGCTGACTTATTTACGAACAGGTGCTACAGGCCTACTAGACCACCTGTGTTCGTAATAACTGATTTAGAGGGTATGCACGAATGAGTGTGTGGTGAATGCCATATACACTGTAACGCACTCACCGCACTCCACAGTTACTGTGTGAAAGCAGAAGTGGAAGACTCAGGCAACAAAACTGCTAAAGTAAAGGATCAACCTAAACTATTCTATACCTATATGATTAAGAACAGGGATGAAAAATATCTAATGCTGAAACTAGAAGAATATGAGAATATTCTCACTTAAAATCAAAAGGAATTGTGTAAGAATCTTGAAGAATAATCAGAAGATCTTTACAACTGAACACACCAAATGTTACCTTAAAATATAGAGGTAACGAAAGAAAAACTGGAAGACATGAGTAAAGTGAATATATGTGGGTTTAAAACAACACAAGATTTAATGAACTGTGTAGAAGGGCAGGATTTGTTATCTGAGCATCTAGTGAAGATGTTCAACACACCTCTAGACACTTCAGAGATACCAGACAGCTGGAGAAACCATTGTAGTACTAATATTATAAAATAACCAAAAAACAAATACGAAAAATAATAGTCAACTTGGAAAAATTAGGTGCGTCGTGGAGCACCTGTACGTAGAGTGGCAGAAATCAGGCAGGAAAAAGAGGGGTTGGTGAAACTGCTTATTCCTTGACTGCCAGAAAGTCCTTAAGATGGTTGCCTACAAGTGAATGATATGAAAAGTTCGTTAGATGGGAGTGACAGTATGAATGAGTGGTGGTGGTAGTTTGTTTGGTGGTATGTTTGTTATGTAAGGTGTGTGCATCGCTTCCGCTACTCCCTACCCCCTCCTTCTCCACCCGGTGGAAGTTGACGTGTGTCTCTCCCACCAGCTGACAGTCACTAGACTTTCGGCTCCCATCAAGTCTTCTTGATTGTCGGTTCGGATCATCCGACACAGCCGAGATAAGAGAAGCAGCATAGATCTTCCACAGATCTGAGTTTCAATCCGGCATCTGTACCTAAACTGCTCCTCTACCACTCGTAGATGACACACTCAGCTACACACCATCCTACAGCCATTCTCCAGTTATCACCCCAACAAAGTTTCATTGTGGTTCACAACTAGTGACTCTACATCGGTTCACCAGAATCCCTAGTCATGTTTGAGTCACTCTCTACTTACTTCAAGTGTCACAACAGTCACGTCCACCTGTGACCCCCTCCTCCTCAACATCAACAACGGCTCAGCGTTCCAAACCACGACTCAGAGCTACGTGCCCAAAACATCGGCACAACCCCTCCCCCCCTCCCCATTATTCACTTACTGTGTACATATTAGCTTTGAGTCACTAATTATTTATATTTCAGTTTTCATTCTTGGCTTCAGGTATGATTAATTTCATGTTTAAGTGTTTTATATTCTATACTAGTTCTACACATTAATAAAATTGTTTATCTTATTATGTTATCATTGATTTTTCTATCTTTTCATTTCCGTAAAGAGGAATCGGCCTTATCAAATAATCTTTGATGATATGATAGCGCTGTTGAACCTTCACAGTCGTGCAGGTTACGTTAATAAATGTTGAAAATGTCATAAAATACTTAGAGGTTGATGGGTAAGTCAGATGAATAAGATGTCCAACTGGTGCACATATGTCTTACTAATCTACCTTAATAAATAATTTAACACAAGACACAAGAATCATTGTAGCTGATGATGAATAAGACTCATGCACAACACTTAGGCATCTCTATTGTCGGTAAATTAGACACATATGCAACACTTGGGTATCTTTAATGAGGAAACGTTTCGCCACACAGTGGCTTCATCAGTCCAATACAAAGTAGAAAGGTGTAAGGAGAGGAGGAGTTTGAGGTTATCAGTCCCTCGGCCTGGAGTCGATGTGTTCAGTCCATCAATCTTGTTAGAAGTGTAGCACAAAGCCGTAGAGGTGGCTTATATGCTGTAATCAGGTGAGATGCAGCAGGAGGAGGCAGGTCATAGTGGTATCAACCACTAGTCGAAGTAAGTCCTTGTCCAAAGGTTTGGACAAATGTTGAAGAATCCCTTTGTATCAAGATCCCAAGAAGTTGCAGTGTCAGACAGGATGTAGATGAATGGTTCAGAGAACCGACAAGTTGGTAAATTAGACACATATGCAACACTTGTCGGTTCTCTGAACCATTCATCTACATCCTGTCTGACACAGCAACTTCTTGGGATCTTGATACAAAGGGATTCTTCAACATTTGTCCAAACCTTTGGACAAGGACTTACTTCGACTAGTGGTTGATACCACTATGACCTGCCTCCTCCTGCTGCATCTCACCTGATTACAGCATATAAGCCACCTCTACGGCCTTGTGCTACACTTCTAACAAGATTGATGGACTGAACACATCGACTCCAGGCCGAGGAGATGTAACCTCAAACTCCTCCTCTCCTTACACCTTCTACTTTGTATTGGACTGATGAACACGTGTGGCAAACGTTTCTCATTAAAGATACCCAAGTGTTGCATATGTGTCTAATTTACCAACTTGTCGGTTCTCTGAACCATTCATCTACATCTCTATTGTCGAAACTTTTCGTCTGCCTAGCAGGCTACTTCAGTCGAATATATGCTATTATACAACTGGAGAGCAAAGAAGATTATAACGCAGAAACCTGCAGTGCAGGCGAGACGTTTTGAAAAATAGAAGTGCCTTAAGGATAAATTAGACACATATGCAACACTTGGGTATCTTTATTGAGGAAACGTTTCGCCACACAGTGGCTTCATCAGTCCATACAAAGAAGAATCATGAAGAACAGGAGAAGTTTGAGGTAATAAGCCCCTCAACCTTGAGAGGTGCAGCAGTCGTAGGTGGTGTCACATTTGAATAATGTGGAAGTAGGTCGTGCCCAAGGGTTAGGCAAGTGAAGAATTCCCTGTATCAAGATACTGTATTCTTTTCAAGATTGATGGACTGACAACATCGACTCAATGTTTCCTCAATAAAGATACCCAAGTGTTGCACATGTGTCTAATTTATCAACTTGTCGGTTCTCTGGACATCAATCAATCACATGTCTCATTTATCAACTTGTCAATACTGTATACCATTTATGATACTTATATGTTGATATTTTAACAGGATGTTACACTAGTAACATTTACATGCTGTAAGTAGATAATTATACAGAGCATTTTCATAAGGACATTTACATTTGTAAAATTTATCAGCAAGTGGCTACTGGTGGACGTCTGTAAAACATGTAAGGCGGCAGTGAAGATGAGAACAGCAGGAATAACAGCGAAGGTATCGTAGCAACCAGGTGCAAAACCTGAAACCCTAAAACTATTACGATAACCACACAGGAAGATGCAAGGCTTCAGATATCTCAACGGGGATTCTTCAGAATACCGTGTAAGACTAATAATAATAATAATAATAATAATCTTTATTTCTACAAGTACATGTACAAGGTATATAGGCCTAGCTGACATCAATGAAATACTACTATATAGAAAGCCCCTTGTTATGCTGAGCATTTCGGGCAAATTTTATGTCAATTTTGTCCCAGGATGTGACCCACGCCAGTCGACTAACACCGAGGTACCTATTTTACTGATGGAAATAAATGGTATAAAATACCGACACAATGGAAAAATAAACACATAAGCAGTATAATGTGATCCTTTATTGACAACGTTTCGCCCACGCAGTGGGCTTTATCGAGTCACAAACAGATCTACCTGGAAAAAGAGTAAGATGAGTATTTATAAGATTTAATCAGGTGGAGAATGCTGGGTCAGGTGGAGAATGCTGCATGTGACAGTCTTCAAAGTAGTGTGATAGTTTAAAACCTTGTGGAACACTGCAGGTCCTTTAAGTCACACAAGGTTTTAAACTATCACACTACTTTGAAGACTGTCACATGCAGCTTTCTCCACCTGATTAAATCTTATAAATACTCATCTTACTCTTTTTCCAGGTAGATCTGTTTGTGACTCGATAAAGCCCACTGCGTGGGCGAAACGTTGTCAATAAAGGTTCACATTATACTGCTTATGTGTTTATTTTTCTATTTTACTGATAGGTGAACATGGCCAGCAGGTGTCTTAGGGAAACACGTCCTAATGCTTCCACTCGTACCAGGGATCGACCCACAAACTTCAGTGTGTGAGCTGAGTGCGCAATCAATCGAGGTACGTCTGGAAATGTTCACTGATGTAAAGAATAAAAACCTTCATAAATATACACAAAAAGCAGGAGAAACATTAAAAGATTTGCAAATCTAAATGCAAGTTATAAATGATACATCCTTTATTATTTCAAAAAGACAACTGGGAGACGATAAGACCACATCACAGAAGATATATCTTTACCTTTGATATACCTTTGAAGAGTTTCGAGAGTTTAACTACTCTCGGAGCCCGGCCATGGGCTAGGCTCGTCTGGCGCTTGCCTGGTCACCCAGGTTGTTGCTGCTGGAGGCCCGCTGCCCAACATATCCATCACAGCCTGGTTGATCTGGCACCTGGTGAAGATACTTGTCCAGTTTCCTCTTGAAGGCTTCTACACTTGTTCCAGCAGTGTTTCTGATATCTTCTGGTAAGATGTTGAATAGTCTGGGACCCCGGATGTTAATACAGTGTTCCCTTATTGTCCCCACCGCACCCCTGCTCCTCACTGGGTTTATTTTACACTTTCTCCCATATTTCTCACTCCAGTATGTTGTTATGGCAGTGTGCAGATTTGGGACCAGGCCCTCAAGTACTTTCCAAGTACATATATATTATCATGTATCTCTCTCTCCTCCGCTCCAATGAGTACATGTTAAAGATTTGAAGGCGTTCCCAATAATTTAGATGCTTTACTGGCTCAATGTGAGCCGTAAACGATCTCTGTATTTGTTCCAACTCTGATATTTATCCTGCTATGAACGGGGCCGTCAGCACTGAGCAATATTCTAAGTGAGGGAGCACTAGCGATTTGAAGAGTGTCACCATCGGAATTATTTCCCTTGTTTTGAAAATTCTCAATACCCACCCCGTCATATTCCTGACTGTCGTGATCTTTGTCTTCTTATGGTTTTAATAAGAAAGTTCCTTTTGAGTTCTTCATTTTTTCCATACCTAAGCAGCTGAAACTTATCACCATTGAACGTCATGTTGTTCTACACTGCCCATTGGAAGACCCTGCTTATGTCTTCCTGTAATTTTTCAGTGTCCTCTACCGTAGTGACTTTCATGCTTATTTTAGTATCATCTGCAAATGATTATACAAAAGTGTGATGGGTGTTTTTATATACGTCTGCTATGAGGATGAGAAACAGCAGAGGTGCCAGGACAGTGTCTTGGGGCACTGAGCTTTTTACCTCGCTGATGCTGGATCTTGCTCTGTTTACTACTATTTTTTTGTGTTCTGTGTGTTAGGAACTCAAAAATCCATCTGCCTTCCTTCCCCGTAACGCCTATGGCCCTCATTTTGTGCGCTATCACTCCATGATTGCATTTGTCAAACGCCTTTGCAAAATCTGTATAAATTACATCTGCGTTTTGGTCGTCTTCCAACGCCTCCGTAATTCTGTCATAATGGTTCAGCAGCTGTGAGGCTCTAAACCCATACTGGTTCGGGTTATGTTGGTTGTGCTGGTCCATGAAATCTGTAATCTGCCGTCTCATCACTCTTTCGAAGATATTTATGATGTGAGAAGTTAAGGCTACTGGTCTGTAATTTTTAGCTTGTGCTCTACTACCTCCCTTATGCAAAGGAGCTATGTCTGCACTCTTTAAGTCCTCCGGTATTTCACCTAGATCTAAGCTCTTTCTCCAAAGAATACTGTGGGGTCGTGCTAGTGATACTTTGCACTTCTTTATAAATAGAGCATTCCATGAATCTGGTCCAGGTGCTGAGTGAGTGGGCATGTTATCCATTTCTTTTTCGAAATCTGTGGGATTTGTACTAATGTCAGTTAGTTGGTCTGTGCGACCTTCTGCTGGAGTGAAAAATATTTCTGCATTTTCTACTTTTCTGTCATTTAGTGGGTTGCTGAACACCGACTCATACTGTTCTTTTAGGATTTCACTCATTTCCTGTTCATCGTCAGTATACGAATCTCCTCTCAATAATGGTCCAATTCTACAGGTAGTTCTTAGCTTGGATTTTGCATAGGAATAGAAATATATTGGGTTTCTTGCAATATACTGTATGGCCCTTTGTTCCCTTTGTACTTCTTCTGTTAGGTATGAAATCCTAAGTTTTGGCACTAATTCAGTGATCTCTCGGCTAAGACTATCTTTCCTCTGTTGCAAAGCATTGCCAAGTGGACAGACAGGGCAATTTACATAATCTAGGGTTTACACACTTGAGCTAAAAACTGAAAAAGTTAAAGAGAAATAAAAAAAAAATATCTTCAGAAAGATAATTTTGAGTGGGTTGCATACTCCAAATACGATTTCAAATATAGATATGATATAACAAATGGGACCAGTCTGGGAAATAAATGCAAGCTGTAGGGCTCTGGAAATTGAAAACACTGAGATTTCATGAAGAATGATGTACCAGAGGAGTTACAGATACCGACAGAAGAAGCGAAGGAAGTTCTGGCAGAAGGTAAAGAAAAGAAGATGGAGACAGATTACAGCCAATCACCTCCAGTCACTGCAAGACAACCAATCACCTCCAGTCACTGCAAGACAACCAATCACCTCCAGTCACTGCAAGACAACCAATCACCTCCAGTCACTGCAAGACAACCAATCACCTCCAGTCACTGCAAGACAACCAATCACCTCCAGTCACTGCAAGACAACCAATCACCTCCAGTCACTGCAAGACACCCAATCACCTCCAGTCACTCCAAGACACCCAATCACCTCCAGTCACTGCAAGACACCCAATCACCTCCAGTCACTGCAAGACACCCAATCACCTCCAGTCACTGCAAGACACCCAATCACCTCCAGTCACTGCAAGACAACCAATCACCTCCAGTCACTGCAAGACAACCAATATACTGAATTCCAAACAGTAATGACCAACGTGTGATCTAGTTGGGGGTTGTGGTTCAACGTGTGATCTAGTTGGGGGTTGTGGTTCAACGTGTGATCTAGTTGGGGTTGTGGTTCAACGTGTGATCTAGTTGGAGGTTGTGGTTCAACGTGTGATCTAGCTGGGGGTTCTGGTTCAACGTGTGATCTAGCTGGGGGTTGTGGTTCAACGTGTGATCTAGTTGGGGGTTGTGGTTCAACGTGTGATCTAGTTGGGGGTTGTGGTTCAACGTGTGATCTAGTTGGGGGTTGTGGTTCGAAGATAGAAAATCTAAAAAGACCCCCAAAGTAAATAAGCCACATTGCTTGAATATGATGGATCATTCTGGGTTGCTAACCCACCGGGATTAATAATTGAAGAAGTCTTCTTCTCCAGGAACCTTCTCATCAACCTGCTTTATTTAACTATTGTTTCATCAAGAACCATCACCGTACCAGTCCCTTATCACTCTCCAAAAGCCCAGTCTACTCCCAGAAAATATAAGCGCTCCTCACTCCAGCACCACACCTTGCCTCACCCCACACCCCAGCAACCTACACCTCACGTCCCATACACCACACTCCACACTACTCATCCTGCACCACACTCCAGAAACCCCACACCTCCCATCCTATGCATCCCTCACACTCCTTTCTCCTACATCTCATCCTATACTACATTAATATGATCAGTGATTTTTCTTTTTATAACCCTCGTAGATTTATTTAATTTTGTGTGCGTGATAGGTCGTCCTGATATGACATGGAATGGAATCTTGTCTTGTATCTTTTGTACTTATCATTTAATACTTAAAGATATACAAACGTCCAGCTGAAGTAACTTAGCTCAAGTTGACATATTTCAGTACCATGCTATGTTTTTAATAAGGCAGGAAGACACAGATTTTCTTCACCAAATGCAATTATGCAAGTTAATTATATATTGATTAAAAGATACGTGAGCTAACACTAGGACATATTAGAAAATGTTTCGATCCTGTGACCTTGATCCCAGGACCGAAACGTTTTCATACAAATATGTCTTAGGCTTTATCCACTTTGTCCAGATCAGTTATCACTGTTTATACCTTAATTATATATGTGAACACTTAGAGTGTATCTAATCTTGGTAAAAGGAAAAGCGTTCCCTGCACACCGCTTCCTCTGGCTCACTCACTTAGCATTGTTCTCTTCACGACGTCATCTCGTTTCACCTTGACATCATCCTCTGCAAGTCACCTAAAATAACAATCTCACCCAGGATGCAGAGTGATCTGAACGAATACGGAGCGGTGGTAGACTATAAACGGCGTTAAATATTGATATTATATGGTACTAGAGGCTAGGAGGGATTAAACCTGGTCACGGCCAGTTAACAGGCAGTACCAGGAGTTGATATTAGACACCTACCTCCATAAACAAGTGAGTATAAATATTTGAGCACGTCCATCAGCTAAGAGCACCACTATAGTGTCGCCCACGTCCCGTCTGTAGTATTAAATTCTCGGTCTACACCTTCCCGAACGATGTGTTTATTTCCGACCTTCCTTGTCCTCTCTTTCCCAGCCTCTCTCCACCATTCACTCTCTCTATGATCGGTGTTCTCTCTCACCATGTCACCTGCTCATAACATTCACCATCCCCCACCCTCTCCCACACACAGAGAACAAAGGAAAGGGAAGCCCAGAATAGATTAAAGTGAGCTTTAAAATCACGTACACAATGGAGATGGGATCATATATAGACGGAAAGTGGACAGGGGAAGTGACACCAGATAAAACTGCATTCACAGAAATAAATTCGTTTGGGAATAATAATGAATTACAATCTTCATATGTGGGCTTTAAAATAATAAAGAAGAAAGATGACCTGGATAGAGATGGTGTTGATATTATATATGAGATAATTCGGGAGGTGAAAACTTTGAATTACTTTGACTTTGTTAACCATAAAATCAAGAGGGATTCAAATATCACTGAAAGAAATATACAACCCTCCACCAAAAAGGAGTAAAACCCCAACAAAGTTTCGGAAACAATAACGAAGCAATCACAGACAAAACAGAGAATGTTATAACTTCAAACAGGACTGGAAAAAATAACTCCTTCTCCTGAGGGACTCGGGGGGGAAAACAGGCAAAGTACCTGCTAAATGTAATTCATCTCCAGGAATCAATATAACGATAATGATCTGAAGTTACATATAGGTCTAACTGCATCTCCTAAGGTATTCTTAATCTAGTTACTGTCATAGCTGTATAGAATACCGCTAACCTTAAGAGAACAACCATTTATCATACAGAGGAACACTAGTAAACTATATTAAGAAATACGAGAAAGATATATGCCACCAGACTGATCGTTCAATTTAAATACATGAAATAAGAAAAAAGTCTCAGGTTGTTACCCTTTCTCACACTGGATTATCATTATTATTATTATTATTATTATTATTATTATTATTATTATTATTATTATTATTATTATTATTATTATTATTATTATTATTATTATTATTATTATTACTATTATTAGTATTATTATTAGACTTGAATTGCCAGACCCGTTTGTATCCTATAGAGCAGTGATTCTTAACTCCTGGGTTGATACCCAAAACTGGATCACAAGCCACTGGAATTGGGTCATCAAGGGACTGTATGATTTATTATTGTTGTTGTTGTTATTATTATTATAATTATTATTATTATTATTTCCGGTGTTATTTCATAACTAGTATTTCTGTATTCCTTTCTGCTTGGTTACTTCAAACTTCGAAATTATGGCTAAAAGTTAGTACATGGAGGAATGTCTTAATGTTGACTTCAGACACATCACTCAACGTGGAGTGCTGAAACAACAATGTGTTATTTGTGAGGAAGTCTCGAGCAAGGAGTCATTCAAGCAGAACAAGCTTAGAAGGCACTCAGAAGGAAAGCAGAGTGCACTTGTGAACAGAGAGTCGACTTTCTTTGAAAGGAAAGAACAAGAACTGAAACATTAAAGACTGGATGTTCTTACCAGCACATATGTTTACTCGGTGAGGCAAGCAACACTAGCTTCATACCTAGTAGATGGAGGATTGTAAGAGTAGAGAACCCACACACCATTGTTGTGGAACTGGTAAAACCAGCAGCACTCGAGATAATGCAGAGAGTTTGTGAAAGTGAAGCTGCAAAGAAAATTGAACTGATGCCTTAATCATATGACACAATTAATCAACGAATTGAGAACATGTCTGGACAGTTTAGTCTCCAGCTGGACAAGTCTATAGAGGTTGTGATGATGCCTAACTCATGGCTTACGTATGGTATCAAGGTCCAGTAGATATGGAAGAGGAATTTCTGTATTATCGGTCATTACACACCACCATAACTATAGAAGATATTTTCAAGATTGTGGGCTCATTCTTAAAGGAAGAAAAGCGAAAAGCTTCAGTGGAATCAGTGTTTTAGTGTATCGTGACAGAGCACCAGCAATTCTGGGAGCACGTCTGAGTTTCACTGCTAGAGTGAAAATGGAAAGTTCGCGTGTGCTGATTCTTCAGTGTCTCCTTCACCGTGAAACTCTTGTTTCTCTGAGGTTGTCATGTGAGTCGCAGAAGGTGCTGCAGGTTATCCAGGTCTAAAATTTCATTAAAGCCAGGACTCTTAACTTCAAGATTTTCACTCAGATGTGTTCTGGTTGGGAACATGTGTATCTCCTGTATCACTGAGGTTAGGTCACGGGGAAAGGTGATCCAACAATTGCTTGACATGAGGAACGTGACTAGGACAATTTCGGTTGCAAAGAGTCGTCCTCAAAATGAATCGCCTCAAAATTCTCAGATTCAAAATGAACTATGCAACTGGCTTATCTTGTCAATATTTTTGCAAAGATTAGCATATTGCACATCTCCGTGCAAGGGAAAATTGAAATTGTTGAAGAGTAAAATTGAGGTTGGAAAGACTGCATCATTGCAATCCTGGAGTGCACTTCTGGAGATTGACGCATTTTCATTCATATAAGATGCATTTTCATTCATATAGGAAACATTTTCATTCATATAGGAAGCATTTTCATTCATATTGGCCAAAGAGTAATCATAGAACAAAATTTAAAAGTAATCACAGTTTGATCACTATGTTCCCGAGTGTGTGATAAAATTCACCTAAGATAGAAAGGCCTTCAACACTGACCCTGAGGATCTATCTGACGATATTCCCAACGTCAGTAGCTCTTGGAGAGTCACACTGACCAAACAAATCAGAACGATTTCATAGGGCAAAGAGAATCATTGAGTTCATTCTCCATCAAAGTTCATATACAAAAAGTACATTCTTGGAGGTGAAGCCGAGAAAGACCTTTATTACAACCTTCCTATGGTGGTGTAGCATGTCCAGTGGTGGTGTAGCATGTTCAGTGGTGGTGTAGCATGTTCAGTGGTGGAGTAGCATGTTCAGTGGTAGTGTAGCATGTTCAGTGGTGGAGTAGCATGTTCAGTGGTGGTGAAGCATGTCCAGTGGTGGTGTAGCATGTTCAGTGGTGGAGTAGCATGTTCAGTGGTGGAGTAGCATGTTCAGTGGTAGTGTAGCATGTTCAGTGGTGGTGTAGCATGTCCAGTGGTGGTGTAGTATGTCCAGTGGAGGTGTAGCATGTTCAGTGGTGGTGTAGCATGTTCTGTGGTAGTGTAGCATGTCCAGTGGTGGTGTAGTATGTCCAGTGGAGGTGTAGCAAGTTCAGTGGTGGTATAGCATGTTCATTGGTGGTGTAGCATGTTCAGTGGTGAAGTAGCATGTTCATTGGTGGTGTAGCATGTTCAGTGGTGGAGTAGCATATTCAGTGGTAGTGTAGCATGTTCAGTGGTAGTGTAGCATGTTCAGTGGTAGAGTAGCATGTTCAGTGGTGGAGTAGCATGTTCAGTGGTAGTGTAGCATGTTCAGTGGTAGTGTAGCATGTTCAGTGGTAAGGTAGCATGTTCAGTGGTGGTGTAGCATTTTTAGTGGTGGTGCAGCATGTTCAGTGGTGGTGTATCATATTCAGTGGTGGTGTAGCATGTTCAGTGGTGGTGTAGCATGTTCAGTGTTAGTGTACCATGTTCAGTGGTAGTGTAGCATGTTCAGTGGTGGAGTAGCATGTTCAGTGGTGGAGTAGCATGTTCAGTGGTGGAGTAGCATGTTCAGTGGTGGTGTAGCATATCCGGTGGTGTTGTAGCATGTTCAGTGGTTGTGTAGCGTGTTCAGTGGTAGTGTAGCATGTTCAGTGGTAGTGTAGCATGTACAGTGGTAGTGTAGCATATACAGTCGTAGTGTAGCATATTCAGTGGTAGTGTAGCATACACAGTGGTAGTGCAGCATGTTCAGTGGTAGTGCAGCATGTTCAGTGGTAGTGTAGCATGTTCAGTGGTGGTGTAGCATATACAGTGGTAGTGTAGCATGTTCAGTGGTAGTGTAGCATATACAGTGGTAGTGTAGCATGTTCAGTGGTGGTGTAGCATGTTCAGTGGTGGTGTAGCACGTCCAGTGGTAGTGTAGCATGTCTAGTGGTAGTGTAGCATATCCGGTGGTGGTGTAACATGTCCAGTGGTAGTGTAGCATGTTCAGTGGAAGTGTAGCATATCCGGTGGTGGTGTAGCATGTCCAGTGGTGGGGTAGCATGTCCAGTGGTAGTGTAGCATGTCGAGTGGTAGTGTAGCATATCCGGTGATGGTGTAGCATGTCCAGTGGTAGTGTAGCATGTCCAGTGGTAGTGTAGCATATTCGGTGGTGGTGTAGTATGTTCAGTGGTGGTGTTGCTTGTTCAGTAGTGGTGTTGTTTGTTCCCAGGAGGTGTTGTTTGTTCCCTGGAGGTGGTGTTTGTTCCCTGGTGGTGGTGTTTGTTCCCTGGTGGTGCTATTTGTTCTCTGGTGGTGGTGTTTGTTCTCTGGCGTTGTTGTTTGTTCCCTGGTGGTGTTGCTTGTTCCCTGGTGGTGGTGTTTGTTACTGGTGGTGCTGTTTGTTCTATGTTGGTGTTGCTTGTTCCCTGGAGGTGTTCCTTGTTCCATGGTGGAGGTGTTTGTTCCCTGGTGGTGTTGTTTGTTCTCAGGTGGTGATGTTTGTTCCCTGGAAGTGGTGTTTGTTACCTGGTGGTGTTGTTTGTTCTCTGGTGGTGTTGTCTGTTCCCTGGTGATGTTGCTTCTTCCCTGGTGTTGTTTGTTCCCTTATGGTTTTGTTTGTTCTCTGGTGGTGTTGCTTGTTCCCTCATGGTGGTTTTTGTTCGCTGGTGGTGTTTTTACCTGGTGGTGGTGTTTGTTCCCTAGTGGTGGTGTTTGTTCCCTGGTGGGGGTGTTTATTCCCTGGTAATAATGTTTATTCCCTGGTGGTGTTTGTTCCCTGTTGGTGTTGCTTGTTCCCTCATGGTGGTTTTTGTTCGCTGGTGGTGTTTTTGTTCCATGGAAGTGTTATTTGTTCCCTGGTGGTGGTGTTTGTCCTCTGGTAGTGTTGTTTGTTCCCTGGTGTTGTTGTTTGTTCCCTGGTGTTGTTGTTTGTTCCCTGGTGTTGTTTGTTTGTTCCCTGGTAGTGCTGTTTTTTCCATGGTGGGTGTGTTTGTTCCCTGGTGGTATTGCTTGTTCCTGGTGGTGGTGTTTCATCGTTGGAGGTGTTGCTTGTTCCCTGGATATGTTATTTGTTCCCTGGTGGCGTTATTTGCCCAGTGGTGGTGTTGTTTGTTCTCTGGTGTTGTTGTTTGTTCCGTGGGGGTGGTGTTTGTTCTCTGATAGTGTTATTTGCTCCCTGATGTTGCTGTTTGTTCCATGGTGTTGTTGTTTGTTCCCTGGTTGTGTTGTTTGTTCTCTGGTGGTGTTGTTTGTTCGCTGGTGGTGTTGTTTGTTCCCTGGTGTTGTTGTTTGTTCCCTGGTGGTGCTGTTTTTCCTGGTGGTGGTGTTTGTTCCCTGGTGATATTGCTTGTTCCCTGGTGGTGGTGTTTCATCGCTGGAGGTGTTGCTTGTTCCCTGGATATGTTATTTGTTCCCTGGTGGCGTTATTTGTCCTGTGGTGGTGTTATTTGTTTTTTGGTGTTGTTGCTTGTTCCCTGGTGGAGATATTTGTTCATTGGTAGTGTTGTTTGTTCCCTGGTGTTGTTGTTTGTTATCTGGAGGTGTTGTTTGTTTCCTGGTTGTGTTGTTTGTCCCCTGGTGGTGGTGTTTGTTCGCAGCTGGTGTTGTTTGTTCCCTGGTGGTTTTGTTTGTTCCCTGGTGGTTTTGTTTGTTCCCTGGAGTTGTTGTTTATTCCTTGGAGTTGTTGTTTGTTCCCTGGTGGTGGTGTTTGTTCCCTGGTAGTGTGGTTTGTTCCATTTTTGTGTTGTTTGTTCCCATAAGGTGTTGTTTGTTCCCTGGTGGTGGTGTTTGTTCCCCGGGGTGGTGGTGTTTGTTCCCTGGAGGTGTTGTTTGTTCTCTGGTGGTGTTTCTTGTTCCATAGAAGTGTTCTTTTGTTCGTGTTGGTGGTGTATGTTCCCTGGTGGTGTTGCTTGTTCCATGTTGGTGTTGTTTGTTACCTGGTGGTGGAGTTTGTTCCCTGGTAGTGTTGTTTGCTCCCTGATTGTGGTGTTAGTTCCCTGGTGGGGGTGTTTGTTCCCTGGTTGTGTTTTTTGTTCTTTGGTGGTGGTGTTTTTCTCTGGTGGTGTTGTTTGTTCCCTGGTACTGTTGTTTGTTCCATGGTAGAGTTGTTTGTACGCTGATGCAGATGTTTGTTCTCTTGTGGCGTTGTTTGTTTACTTGTGATGTTGTTCACTGGTGGTGGTGTTTGTTTATTTGTGTTGTTTGTTCCCTGGTTGTGTTGTTTGTTCCCTGGTGGTGGTGTTTGTTTCCAGGTGGTGATGCTTGTTATTTGGGGGAGTTGTTTGTTCCCTAGTGGTGTTGTTTGTTCCCTGGTGGTGTTGCTTGCTCTCTGGTGGTGTTGTTTGCTCCCTGGTGGTGGTGTTTGTTCCCTGGTGGTGGTGTTTGTTCCCTGGTGGTGGTGTTTGTTCCATGGTGGTGTTTGTTCCATTATATTGATG